>PVLC010015326.1:0-37598 GCA_004027655.1 Graphiurus murinus | reverse complement strand
TAAGATCACATCAAAGTCAATCACTAAACTGACCAGGAGATAGGGGGAGGGTGGGTGGGAATTGGGGAAGGGTTAATGAGAAATATGTGCATGGATGTCTTTACCTGTACTAGTTTGTACCCAACAAAAATGTGTAATTAACCCTGTTGTACCCAAGAAATGTATAAAATTCCATGCTAAAAAATTAAAAAAAAATATAAAAAAAAAATCTAAACTTAACATATCGAAACTAAATGTGCAATTACCATATGATCCATCTAGATTTCATTTCTGGATATTCATCCCAGAGCAATGAAGAAAACGTACACATACACACACACACACACACACACACACACACACACACACACCCCTGAACCTGAAAGCTTATAGTAGCTTCATTCATAATAGCAAAAATCTGGGTCTAAATCTTAAATGTCTTTCAATGGGTAATGGTTGAGCAAACTCTGATATATCCATACCATAGACTACTACTCAACAATAGGGAAGTAGGTAAAGTGAAAAAGGGAATTCTGTTGTATAATTTCTTATGACTGCATGCAAATCTACAATTATCACAAAAGGTGATTTCATTTTTTATAAATGCAGTATATAACACTACCAAAACTAGGTTTTATGTTCTATTTCAAAGACAGCACTCCAAACATGGAGGGGATGATGAGCAGTGGAAAGAACACATACACCTGCTGGGGAGGCAGAGAGATTTGCTCTCCTCCACTTCCCAGCTGTGTAATCCTGTGTGACTAAAGGTGCCCACTTTCTCAAATCCTTACCAACAGTGTACTGTTGGAAAAAGAACAGTGTTCTTTTTCTAGTTTTCAAATTCTAATAAGTTAGGGAATGAAAATGGCCAGGCGTGGTGGCACATGCCTGTAATTCCACTTGGGATTACTACTTGGGAGGCTGAAACAGGAAGATTACAGGGTCAAGGCAAGCCTCAGAAACTTAGCAAGACCTTGTTTCAAAATAAAAAACAAAAAGGGCTGATCTTACTTAGCATAATGTTCTCTGGTTCCATCCATTTCCCTGCAAATGACATACTTTTGTTCTTCATGGCTGAGTAAAATTCCATTGTGTACATATCCCATAGTTTTGTAATCCATTCATGTCTTGATGGACATCTTGGCTAGTTCCATAGTTTGGCAATTGTGAATTGTGCGGCTATAAACATAGATACACATACATTAGTCTGGTAGTTTAGTTTCCATTCTTTTGGGTAGATACCCAGAAGTGGTATTGCTGGGTTATATGGTAGGTTCATTCCCATTCATCTAAGGATCCTCCATATTGTTTTCCAAAGTGGTTTCACTAATTTGCAATCTCACTAACAATGTATTAGAGTTCCAACTTCTCCACATCCTCACCAGCATTTGTTGTTGTTTGTGTTTTTTTTTGGGGGGGGGTCTTTTTTGGTCTTTTTCGACTGGGGATTGAACCTAAGGTGGTGCACTTACCAGGCAAGCGCTTTGCGACTGAACTACATCTCAGCCCTTGTTTGTGTTTTTAGTGATTGCCTAATATGTGGAAGCTATGGAGAAAAGAAGACATAGGAGGGACTCCAGATAAAGAAGGAGAAACCTTAGATGAGTAAAGATGGCGACCTAACTGAGGGAGATGGGAAGGGGAAAGAGGGAAACACCCTAATGCGCATGATGTATATTCACAAACATATCAAAATCAATCACTAATCTGAACATGAGAAGGAAGGGGGAAGGGAATGGGGTGGGAACTGGGGTAAGGTTAACCAGTGACGTGTGTGCATGTATGCCTATACCATCCTGTACCTTGTCAAGATGTATGATTACAATGCACCAATAAACTCAACAACAACAGCAAAAGAATATCATTCATGACAAAAAAAAAGGGCTGGAGGTATATATTGGAGGTATAATTATAATTTCCCCGGGTTCACACACACACACACACACACACACACACACACACACACACACATACACACCCACACGCACACGTACACACAAAATGAAAATTCATTGCTGTTATATTTGTATTTCTTTGATGATGAGTGAAAATGGGTATTATTTTATAATTTATTTTATTTAGCCCTTTTTATTTTCCTTTTTTTTTTGTACTGGGAATTGAATCCAGGGACATTCTATCTCTGAGCTACACCCCCAGCCCAATTTTATTTTTTACTTTGAAATAGTGTTTTACCAAGTTGTTAAGGGCCTTGCTAAGTTTCTGAGGATGGCCTCAAACCTGCAATCCTCTTGTCTCAACTTCCCAAGTACTGGGATTACAGGCTTGTGCCACCATGCTGGCTTAGCCCTTTTCATTTTCATGTTTGTATGTTTATATTCCCGAAGGACATTGCTTTGGAATTGGATTTTCTGATATATCTCTGTCAAAATTTGCTTTCAATATTAAGTCTCATCAAAAAAGTCTGAAATTGTTGCCTCTTTTTTATGTCAGTTTGAGAGTCATACTTCATCTTCAGTAAATGTTTGGTAGTATACAACAGTGATGCCATTTGGATCTAACGTTTTCTTGGAATGAAAGTTTTAAATTATATCATCAATTTATTTAACAAATATAAGAATATTCAGATTACCTGTCTTGCTCTTGTTAATTTTTTAATTCATATTTTCAAGGAATGTGTGCATTTATCAAATGTATCAATGTGAAGTTGTTCATAATATTCTATTTTCATATTTAAAGGTTCACAGGCTCTGTTGTGATATCTGCCTTTAATTATATGATTTATTATTATGGTAAATTTTGCTTATGGCTCATCAACTTTATTAAGATATTCAAAGAACCAACTGTTCACGTTATTTTCTTTCCCTATTTTAATTGTTGTATCCTATTTCACTGGTATCTACCCTTATCTTTATTCCTTTCCTTTTCTATTTTCTTTGTTTTTAACTTTCTCTTCCTTTTCTAGTTTTTCTTTCAAGTGGAAGTTTAGAAGATTGATTTAAAACCTTCTTTTCTAAAATATGAAGTGTTAGCTATAAATTTCCTTCTTAAGTTGCACCCAACACACATTTATATAATTTACTTATCATTCAGTCATAAATATCTTTTAATTTCCAGAACTTGGCATTATCAGTTAAAAAATTCATTTTAGTAATTTTCACAGTTGGGTAATAGTGCCTGTTTGTGTTTTTTGAATGTGTATTACTGTGATGGCTAATTATGTTGAGCAGACCTTCATATTTATTGGCAATTCATATGTCTTTGTGAGTTTTCTGTTCATGTCTTTTGTCCATTTTTAATTAGGTTGTTTTCTTCTTGTTTTTGAGTTAAAAGAGCTCTTTATGCATTCTGGAGTCTAGTCAATTGTCAGATAAATTTATTGTGAGTGTTTTATCCTGTTGAATTGGTTTGCCCTTTTATTTCTTAATAACATTCGTTGAATAGAAGAAAATTTGAATATGAGTGATGTCCAGATTTTCTTTTCTTTCTTTTTTTTTTTTTTTTTTTTGCGGTACTGGGGATTGAACTCAGGGGCATTCTACCTCCGAGCTATATCCCCAGCCTTATTTTTTATTTTTTTATTTTGAAACAGGGTCTCACTAAGTTGCAGAGTGCCTCACTAGTTAGCTGAGGCTGGACGGGAACCCGGATCCTCCAGTCTCAGCCTCCCAAATGCTGGGATTACAAGCGTGCACCACCACGCCAGCGATGTCCAGATTTTCAATATTGTATTCTATAATTGGAGCTTGCTA
Organism: Graphiurus murinus; assembly: GCA_004027655.1. Lineage (NCBI taxonomy): Eukaryota > Metazoa > Chordata > Mammalia > Rodentia > Gliridae > Graphiurus > Graphiurus murinus. The sequence goes on along the minus strand of PVLC010015326.1, from coordinate 33,906 downwards.
TTTCATCTCTCAGATATATTTCACCTAACCCAAGTTATGAAGATTTTATCCTATGTTACTTACTAGAAACAGTCAAATTTGCATTTAGGTCTGTAGTGTATGTGTGTGTGTGTGTGTGTGTGTGTGTGTGTATGTCTGAATATGGTACTGGAGATTGAACCCAGGGTATTCTACTTCTTAGCTACACACCCAGCCCTATTTATTATTATTATTTTTTTATTCTGAAACAGGTTCTCACTAAGTTGTAGAGGGCCTTGCTAAGTTGCTGAAGCTGGCCCTGAACCTGCAATCCTCCTGTCTCAGCCTCCCAAGTACTAGGATTACAGGCATGCACCACCACATCCAGCTTGTAATTTATTTCTAATTAATTTTTTTAAATGATGTGATTTACCATTTGAAATTCACTTTTTATATGGATATCTAGTTGACACCATTTTATGAAAAAACTATTCTTCCTTCTATTGAAGCATGTTAGCTCCTTTGCCTAAATCAATTAATCATAAGCATGTGGATCAGTTTTGGACTCTCTATTCTGTCCCCTTTTACTTATTAGTGTTTCTTTAAGCCAACACAGCACTGTACTGACTACTATACCTTTATGGAAAGATTTACAATATGAAGTGGGGCAAGTCCTTCAACTATTATTCTTTTTGTTGTTTAAAATTTCCATTTACAAGCCGGGCTTGGTGGCCCACTCTTGTAATCCCAGCATTCGGGAGGCTGAGACCGGAGGATCTGGGTTCGCGGCCAGCCTCAGCTACCTAGTGAGGCCCTCCGCAACTTAGACTCGGTTTCAAACTAAAGAATAAAAAAATAGGGCTGGGGGTGTAGCTCAGAGGTAGAATGCTCCTGAGTTCAATCCCTAGTGCCACAAAAAAAATTTTCCATTTCCATACACAATTTAGAATCAGCTCTTTAACTTCTACGAGAACTTTTTGTGATTTTGATTGAGATTGCATTGAATTCATAAGATCACTTAGGGAGAATTGACATCTTCAGAATATTGAGTTTCTCCATCCATTCACACAGGATATCTTTCCATTTATTTAAATCTGTAAAATGTTCTTTCGAGGGCTCTGGACTGACGCAGGGTAATCTCTTTCCTGCAATTGCTTTTGGATAGAAGTATGCTCTTTTCCTAATAGAAGATGATAACCTTGGGGAATGATCATGGAGAAGGGTTGAGTTCTGGAGAAGGGCTGCCTTCCAGATCATCTCAGGCTTCAGCTGTTAAAACAACAGACAAAGAATTGGAAACAAAGCAGAATCATAAAGAGAAATGAGGGGGCTTTGTACTGGTGCATGCAGGTACAGGTTATCATTCTGAATCCAAAGCCAAGGAATATAAACATGTATGCAAATGAGCTTGTCAAAGGCAAAAGCTGTAGCAAAAGCTACAGGCCGGTGCCCTGGATACAGATGCAGTGACTTCAGCTCTAGTGGAACTTGAGGATTCTCCTTTTACAAATGCAGGAATGGGATCTAATCTAAATCTCTTAGGGGAGATTGAGTGTGATGCCAGCATAATGAATGGGAAGTCCTTAAATTTTGGAGCAGTTGGAGCACTGAGTGCTTTTTAGTTGGAGAAGGAGCCTACAGATGGGCAGTAGATCATGGAATACCCTCTTGCCCTCCTAACATCATGACTACAAGATTCAGTTTAGCTGCATTTAAGAGAAACAAGAGGAAACTAGAGGTGGCAGAAAGGGTGGAAACAGATTTCACTCAACTAAAGAAAAGAAGACAATCAAGTGAAAAGGAAAATGACTCAGGCACTTTGGACACTGTGGGTGCTGTGGTAGTGGATCATGAAGGAAATGCTGCTGCTGCCTCCAGTGGAGGCCTGGCCTTGAAACATCCAGGGAGAGTTGGGCAGGCTGCTCTTTATGGATGTGGCTGTTGGGCTGAAAATACTAGAGCTCATAATTCCTACTCTACAGCTGTGAGTATCTCAGGATGTGGAGAGCATCTTGTGCACACTATACTGACTAGAGAATGTTCATATGCTTTACAAGCTGAAGATGCTCACCAAGCTCTGTTGGAGACTATGCAAAACAAGTTTATCAGTTCACCTTTCCTCGCCAGTGAAGATGGCGTGCTTGGTGGAGTAATTGTTTTCTGATCATTCAGGTGCTCTGCAGAGCCTGACTCCTTCCAAAATAAGCAGACACTTCTAGTGGAATTTCTGTGGAGCCACACGACAGAAAGCATGTGTGTTGGATATATGTCAGCCCAGGATGGGAACGCCAAGACTCACATTTCAAGATTCCCTCCTGGTGCGGTGGCAGGACAGTAGGTTGCCATTAAAGGTGGAGTTTGCCATCTGGAGAGCCCAGTGAACTGACCCTTCAGGCTGAGCATGAAGTGTCTGGGGCATTTCAGAACCTGAGCTTTGGGGGGTGGGCGACTGAAGTTGGATGTTTTATTTTCTTTGTTTTATAATCTCTCTTGCAACTGTGTGCACCGCTCCAGACACAAGCGCTTCTGTCATTACCGCTTGGTGACACGTGGGCCTTTGGCTGGTGAGCTGAATGAATGTGGTGTGTGGGTGTGGGTGTGTGGGTGTGTGTGTGCATTTGTGGGTATGAGTGTACGTGTGTGGGTGTATGCAGCGTGTGTGCTTTCTTCTCCCTCGATGAAATAGAAAATCCTCATTGTGTAATCCAAGACCAGGAATGATCAAATCATCTTTACAAAATGTGTGTTTTAATTGTTTACAAGTCAAACCAAAACTTGCAGGAATCTTCTTATTTTGTAAAGAGGTACCAATTGTCATTGACGTGATGTGTCTGAATTGAAGAGTAAATCTACTTGTCTAAATGATTTGGCAGTGATAGTGGTCCATTTAATATCAGTAATAAGTAATATGGTGTTTTTATTTGTTAGCCAGTTTAAGTGGATCCTGTGGTAACTTAAACTGTTGTTCTCATCCCTCATATGGGGCACTTTTCTTTAACAAAAATGGTTTCAGTGAAACAATCAAGCAGAGAATTAAAGTCAGAACCTTTTAAAATAAGTCTTAATTGATAAAGTTTGTACTTCTTTCCTAAGCTTAAATATTGCATAGCTTTGAGCTATATGTACTATATTATAGCTATCTGTACTATATTATGAAAGAATACGTAAAGAAGACATACAGTAATGCACAGTCCTTGTTGTGTATAATGGAATGTTATTTACAATGTAACACTGTAAATAAGAAAACAAAGTTTATTGGAAAATTCAACATTGTCTTGTTTCTTGTTTAAATATATCTTTAAGATAAAGGCACAAAAATAAAAGAAGCATATTACTGGGTATAGCTCCTCTTCTCAGACTAATAAATTATCTGTTGAATCCTAAATAAATAAATAAATAAATAAATAAAATGTTCTTTCCATAAGGTTTTGTAGTTACTTTTCATTTGTGGTAGTCTTACTTATCTTTTGTTAAATATATTTCTAAGCATTGTATGATTATTATTTTATTTTTTGTGGTGTTGTTTTTGTAAACATTTTTCTTTTTTTTTCTTTTTTGCGGTACTGGGGATTGAACTCAGGGGCGTTCTACCTCCGAGCTATACCCCTCAGCCCTATTTTTTTATTCTTTATTTTGAAACTGGGTCTTACTAAGTTGCGGAATGCCTCACTAGGTAGCTGAGGCTGGCTGCGAACCTGGATCCTCCAATCTCAGCCTCCCGAATGCTGGGATTACAAGCATGCACCACCACGTCCGGCTAGTTGTAAACATTTTTCTAAGTATTTGCTGCTACTATTAAAAATAAATCTGAATTTTGCTAATCTTGTATACTAAATCTTCAATAATTTTAGTTATTTCTACTAGGTCTTTTGTTGATTTCTTAACATTTTTAATATAAACAATTGTGTCATGTGCAAATAGTGACAGATTAATATCTTCCTTTTTTGTTACTACACTTTTACTCTTACATGCATTAACACAAAAGACTACTCCTGGATATCTTTCCAAAGGAATGAATTAGAAAATCATAGTAATATATGCATATCCATGTTTATAACAACACAATTCACAATAGAAAAATTATGGAACCAACCTAGATGTCCATCAACAGATAAATGGATTACAAAATTATGGGATATACAAACAATGGAATTCTACTCAGCAATGAAGAACAAAATCATGTCATTTGCAGGAAAATGGATGGATCTGGAGAACATTATGTTAAGTGAGATTACTCAGTCACAGAAAGTGAGAGGTCATATGTTTTATCTCATACGTGGAAGCTGGGAAGCAATTGGGATACATGAGGGACTTTAGATAATGGAGGAGAAACCTCAGTGGAATGAGGGAGGAAGAACTAAGGAAAGAAACATTTGCATTGACGTATGTGAGAATAAGAAGGTCAATTTCAATATCCTGTATGGGGAAGGGGGGACTGGGGAGGGAGCTGGGGGAAAGCCCACCAAGTGCTGTGTGCATGTATGTCACTACCTCTATGACTTACATTATGATGTGAGACTATAATACATCGATAAATGTATAAAAAAAGAGAATTTCTACTATGATGTTTATAGAGGTGATCCTTGCCTTGATTTCAATCTTGGGATAAAGCATTTACTATTTCAACATCAAATATGGTCTTAGCTGTAGGATTTTTTATAAATGCTATTGGTCTGACAGATTATTTTTATACACAACTGAGTGTTTTGTTTTGTTTTGTTTTTGGCACTGGAGATTGAGCCCAGGGTCATTCTACCTCCAAGCTACATCTCCAACCCTCTTTTATTTTTATGTGTTGAAACAGGGTCTTGCAAAGTTGCTGAGAGTCTCTCTATGCTACCGAGGCTGTCCTTGAACCTGTGTTCCTCCTGTGATAGCTTCCCAAGTACTGGAATTACAGGCATGGGCCGAAATTATCAGCTGAATGTTTTTATTTTTTTTTAGTCTATAAAAAAAAATGAGATTTTATTTCATAGTGAGTCAGCAAGGCATTCTGTTGTTAAGAAAAATTTCATTTCCTTACAGAAACAGTTTTTAATGAACTTGTAAACAGAAAAGTTCCCCTTTCAAAATAAAAACAAAATTCCAGATTATATGAATGTTTACAGAAATTACATTTATCTAAGCAACATATACATAAATGTTCAGTTGTAAAGTGTTAACTAAATTCCTGTGACAAATACGCTTTTTTAAAAAAAATACAAAGAACATTATAAAGATAATGCTTAATCCTAAGGTTAATCTAGTGATCACTAAGTTTTTCTTAAGTCTTTACTTTAGATGCTGTTTTTTCTAGCACAGCTAAGCAGGCAGAGTCTTTCATATGCTAAAACACTGGAACCTCTGGTTGCTACCATACCAGCTGAATTCAAACAAGAAGCCAACCATTCAAAGGATGAAATGGATGAAAGTGAACAACTTGCAAACCCCAGGAGTAGGAAAACTCTAAGAACACACAATTGTGAGCATTTACAACCATCACAACTGTGTCTGGAGACTGTGCATGCAATTCTTCTGAAATGAGATTTCAAAGCAGTGTAGTTTAAAATAAAAGTTTTTAACATTAAATTGGCATATGCACCAATTTTTTTTTTTTTGTGTGTGTGTGTGTGTGGTACTGGGGATTGAAATCAGGGGCATTCTACCTCCGAGCTATACCCCCAGCCCCATTTTTTAGTCTTTATTTTGAAACAGAGTCTCACTAAGTTGCGGAGTGCCTCACTAGGTAGCTGAGGCTGGCCGCAAACCCGGATCCTCCGGTCTCAGCCTCCCGAATGCTGGGATTACAAGCGTGCGCCAACACGCCGGGCTCCACCAATTTTTGTGTGGCAACAATTTAGTTACCTTTTTCACTTGAAAGAAAGCAATAGAAAATCGGATACCATGTTTCACTATTTGTTAATATTCACAATTACAGCGGCTACAACTCATGATACAGCATCACCAATGCTGCCTGAAGCCAGTTTATACTAAAATTAAGTTCTTTACACCAACTAAATGGTTGTCCACAACCACTAGCTTGAATACATATGAGCTATAACATATATATGAACATATAGTAACTATTTAAACTATATATGAACTAAAATTCCTAGATTTAGGGAGAAATAAATGCTGATCATCTACCCTGCTTCTTGTGTTCCTCAATTCATGCTTAGAAACCTTTCATGTTACTCTTGGTTTTGTCAGTTTTCTTGCCTATGGGGGTTTTGGACTGCTGACCCTGCCTAATGGAAGAGGCTGCCTGCTGTGCTGCTTTCTGCTTTAACACTATCCAATCAAATGTGTAGTCATATTGGTGATTTAGGGTCCTGAAAAGGACGCGGAATAGCTGCCTCAGATATGTATAATTTGGGGCTTCCTCGAAGCGCAGCCTATGACAATATTTTAAGTATATGGCAAATTCTACAGGAAACCCCTTACATAAAACCTCAACAGGAGTAGACAATTTCTTTTCACTAATCTTTTCACATTTTTGTTTCTTTGTTGCAGCCGTCAGCCCTTGCCATGGGAGGCTGGTTCTAATAAAATACATTAAAACATACCCTAATGATTCCATGTCATCTCGGCGACTCTGCTCAATACCAAGATGTGCATTGATGCTAGCAAATCGGGCAGTGCCAGTGAGGTTTTTATCGTCTCTGTATGGTATGTGTTGCCTTGTTCTGTTGTCTCTGTACTTTTTGGCCAAACCAAAATCAATAATGAATAACTGGTTTAATCCTGAGAAAGATGAGTACTGAGAAGTACTAACAGTCATGCTTCTTTTCCTCTTCCCCGCTGGAGATTCTAAACACTTATTACAGCGACACCCAAAACCCATTAGTAAGTTATCTGGCTTAATGTCTCTGTGTATAAAATTCTTTGCATGCACATACTCAATTCTACTGATCATCTGGTCAGCTAACATAAGTACAGTTTTCATCGTGAATCTTCTTGAACAGTAATTGAAAAGGTCTTCAAGGCTGGGTCCCAGGAGATCCATGACTAGCACATTATAGTCTTGTTCCTGACCATACCACCGCATGTGGGGGATGCCAACCCCACCTTGAAGAATCTTATAGAGTTTGCTCTCATACAATAACTGGGGATGCCTGGCCTTCTGAGATTCTAGTTTCACTGCCACTTCCTCACCATTGGTGATGTTAATCGCCAGATAAATGTCCCCAAAGCCCCCGGACCCGATTTTCCGTACCAGTTTATATTCCCCTCCGACAATGAATTCGGCCTTGGAGACACTGCTGCTCGCCATCTTGAGAGACGAAGATGAAGACTCGAATCACGCCCAGAAACCTCAGAGGAAAGGTTGGAGGTCTCAGGGGCTCAGTCACAGGGCAAAAACGCGGAGGAAGGCAACCAGAGATCGAAAAACGTAGGCCTTTCTGGGTGTTACCGGACACAAAATTGGCCAAAGGAAACACGCGGATTGCTACCTCTCGGTCAGGTTTCTTTGTGCCAGACCACGTTTGTCGAGAGGTTCTCGCGATTACTTAGATGAGGCCACTGGTTTCTGGTCATCCTCACTGCCTTGCATTGGCTAGGATGACTATAACGTCACGGGCTGGAAAAGGGGCGTGGTGTGTTAGGGCGTTGCCCCTGCTGATGTCGCCATCTTGTTACTCCAGCTGGTTTTTTAAAAATCATTAACTTAATATTAAATTTTCTCAAATGGCTCTTCTGTATCTATTGAAATTAGCATATATGTATATCCCCTTTTAGCTTAAAATGAATGCTTTTTTTTAAATGCTGAAAGAACCTTCCATTCTTGGGATGAACCTCACTTCATCATGATGTATAATTTTTTTCTATATTTTTATGGACTTGAAAAATCACTGTGAAGATTTTTATATCTTCATTTTTACAAATGAAGGATAGCTGTCTTCATATTTATTTTGATATGCTGATCATTGATATAAGAGTAGTTATCTTGGCATCAAAACAAGACATTTGAAATCATATTTTCAGAACTCCCCCCCTCTCCCCTCCCCTCCTCTTCCTACTGGGAATTGAACCCAGGGACATTCTACCTCCAAGCTACAGCCCTAGCCCTTTCTATTTTTATTTTTTGTTTTGAAACAAGATCTCAATAAATTGCTGAGGCTGTCTTTAAATAGGCGATTCTCCTGTCTCAGCTTCCCTAGTACAGGGATTACAGATGTGTACTACCATGGCCAGCTTATTTTCAGGATTTTTAGTATGAGTTTGGTATTTTTCTTACTTCAATGTTTGGTAGAATTTACATTTTGGATTTACATTTGGTAGAAAGACATTTTGGATCTAAGAGTTCCCCCCTATATCCTCTGGGAAAATTCTTTATTTTGTGTTTAAGTCCTTCATAAATATTAAGTTCTTCAAATGTTCTGTTTCTTCTTGTTGCAGTGTTGGTAAGTTGTTCTCAATAACTGCCAATTTCATTTGTTTTAAAATTTGTTGGTATATAAATTTCATATATTCCTTCACTGTTATTTTAATGTCTATAGAATCTGTAGTAGATCTTGTTTTATTTCTGATATTGGCTATTTGTGTTTCCTTTTTTCTTAATTATTCCATCTTGGAGTTCATTAATTTTATTAATTTTGTCTTTGTTAATTTCCCCTATCATTTGTCTTCTGTATTACTGTCCTTATTCTTTCCTTCAGCATATTTTGAGCTTATGTTTACTCCATTTTTCTATTTCTTTATGGTAGAAACTTACGCTACTGACTTAAAACCTTTCTGTTTTTGTAATATAGCTATTTAAAGCTATAAATTTTTCTTAAAGCTGCATTTCACATATTTTAACATGTTGCCTTTCCTTTTGAAACAAGTTATCACTCATCTCACTATATTGCCCAGGCTGGCCACAAATTCTTGGATTCAAGTGATCCTCCTGCCTCAGCCTCTCAAGTAGCTGGGACTATAGGTGTACAACATGGCATAGGGCTTATATATTGTTTTGATTTCCATCTAGTTTGAAACCTTTCTTTATAACCCCTGTGGATTACTATTTACAAATGGAATATTTGTTTCACTTATTTAGACATTTTCTATATTTCTTATATTTAATTTCTAATTTAATTTTATTGTGTTCAGATAGTAAACTCTATGGTGTTGAAATAGTTGGAAATTGGTATTTTTTATGACCCAACATATAACCTATTTTGTAAGCAACCCATGTGTACTTGAAAGGAATATGAATTCTGCATTTGCTACATATGGTGTATATGTATATGTTGTTTAAGCAATATATATATATATATGTATATATAGGCACACACACACACACACACACACACACACATATATATATATATATATATATATATATATATATATATATATATATTGCTCTACAAATGACTCTTGTGTGTTTTGTCTAGTCTTATGGTTATTTATGAAAAAAGGATAGCCTATACTAGTTGTTCAACTTCACAGAAGCTGAAATCTGCTTTCAATTTCAAAGGTTATGTTTACTATATATCATATTCCAAATTTGCAATAATATCTTTCAGCACCTTTAAGAGGCCAATCTATTATTTTCAACTTCATTTTTTTCTTTTGAGAACTTACTGATACATTATTGTTTCTATTTTGAAGATACTGTTTTATGTGGGTATTAATTTTATTGAAGTAGATTCTGGCCCCCGGCTATTGCAGATTCTTCATGCTGCTGAAGCAACAGGAAAATAATGAGGTCACTCTTTTGGGTATGATTGATCTTGCCTAACAAAGAGAAATTGTAGCCTAATAAGACATACATGAAGGACTATGTAAATAAACCATAGGACTTTCTGGGAAGTCCTATGGTTTTTATTATACTTAATAATTCTATGTCTAGTAGTAAATATTGACGCAAAGCTATACTAACAAAAATAAAAGGCAAGATTACTCAGGATTCGATCCTTCAGGAATGAATGGGTTCGCCTATGAGGTAAAGTACTTTGATGAGATGAAGGCAAAGGAAATAGGGAGTGATTTGTGTACAATAAGGAAGTTATACATATATAATTGTTAACTTTTATCCTGTGAATAATTAAAAAAACAAGGAGGTTAGTAACAATGTATCTTTCTTTTTTGCTTGTTATGTATTTTTTACATATTAACTACATTCTATCTTTTCTACTACCCATTGTTATTTTATATGCTGATTATTTTGAGTTTAAAATTGAAATATAGACTCCTTACTGTATGAAATATTCAGCATGAACAGTGGTCTAATTTAAGGAATGACTGATACCAGCCACCAAATAAATAGTGATTGGTGTCCATATGTGGATGGGGTTACTGTTGGTATGCTGTGTGTACCATTTTTTTTTTGGCTCAGCAAGGTGATTATTTTACTTTTTGCAAAAAGGGACTTGCCACCAGGGAAGTCAGGTATGCAAGCACAATAAACTGGATGCCCACCCAGTTTTTATTCCTAATGGGAATTTCTGCACTGTACTCTGGTGGAAGAACAGTTTCAGTCTCATGTGATTGGCTAGTTCATCTAGAACAGGATGCCAGGAAAGGGGTTGGCATTTGCAATTTTTTTTTAGAAATGCTAACTTACAAAAGGACTAGAGCTCATATGAGGTTACAAAATGGCAGGTGTGTCCTCTTTGAGGGGAGATGGTGAGACTATTTTGCTTGTGTGAAGGACAGTTATCTTGATAAGTAAAATAGCAAGCGTATTTTTATAGTTGTAGGAAGTTCAAAAAATTCATTAAATTGTGTGGTATATGTATGTGATACTATTAACAGGCAAAAAAAAAAAGGTGGACTGTTTTACTTATGAAACCATTTTCTTGCAGCTTCAGTATTCTATTTTCTGCATTTTGCTATTGGGATTATAGCTTGGCTTTTCCAACTGGCTCCCTAATTAGCTCTGACATTAATGGTTATGAGGAGACAGGAAGTTAACTAGAGAGATCGAAAATTTGCTTCTTCCTGTATTTCTTCTTTTTTTTTTTTCAGTACTGGGGATTGAACCCAGGGACATTCTACCACTGAGCTACAGCACCAGCCCTATTTTTTATTCTTTATTTTGAAACAGGGTCTCACTCAGTTGCAGAGGGCCTCACTAAGTAGCTGAGGCTGGCCGCGAACCTGGATCCTTCAGTCTCTGTCTCCCAAGTACTGGGATTACAAGCATGTGCCACCATGCTCGACTTATTATTATTTTTTTTTTGCTCAGTGTCACCCTAATCAATTATCTTGATTACTGTAGCATTATGTTTGTGAAATAACCCATTTAAGTCTCCATAAAGCTATTCCCCTTGAATTTTTCTTTATTGTAAATTGCTATATTTGTTTGGTTATTTTTCATATATGCCATATTTATGTTTTCCTGTCTCTTTATAGTATTTTTAAAGTAATATTTAGTAGCAGTATTTAAAATATCAATTAGTCATAATTGTAAAACATTTAAGAATTAAAGGAATTCTAGAACTTTACTTCACTAAACCTCCAATAATGCTATCCTCACCTCTATAGGCAATGATTTCAGCAGGTGGTATCTTTGAGCTCTTTTTTCTGCTCATCTATCTACCAGTAATTATATCTTAAGAAGAAATATATAACATATTTTTAATATGTATGTTTTATAGTGCATGGCAAACTTTACTTATTAGGCTGTAACTTGACTTTATTTTAATATTTTTCTGCATTAGTATTTAAAATAACATCTCATCTTTATAATATATACATAATATTTAATTTTGGAATCAACTATTGTTTATTTTTGTTATTCTAACCTTTTTTGGTATCTTCAGTTTTGGATTTTTGTGATGATATAACTTAATCACAACATTTTTAACCATTCCTTATACACACAGACTTTTTATTTATTTTATTTATTATTACTTTTTAAATTGGTGCACTGTAATCATACATCTTTGTTAGGTACAAGCTGGTAAAGGCATGTATGCACACATTTCTCATTTAACCCTTCCCCAATTCCTGCCCCACTCTCTGGCCCTCCCTCCTCAGGTTCATAGATTTTTTTTTTTTTGAGTGATGGGTTTATGGTTTCAGGCTGTAGCTCTATGGGTAATTTTAGGATGTCATAGAAAGGAGATGTTAATGTTATGACTTAGGTGAAAATATAATTTCTATGATGACTGAGATGCATTACATCTTCCATAGAGGCAGAGATCTTCAGCAAAAGCATGCTTTAACATGAACATCTGGTAACTGAAGTTTTAAGTGACTTTTGTCTTTGTGAGCTTGTGGGTGGAGGGGCTGGTTGCAGGTAGACAGAAAACTTCTAACCCCTTCTGCTATGTGATTCACACGTGAGACACTTATGGAAAGTATATGGAAATGTCTCAGAGATGTCTCCATCTTTTCCTCTCTTTAAGATTTGGTGTTATTACATGCCATGTGGAAATGAAAGTGGAGTTAGGATTGAGTGACCTGTGGGATCTCCTACAGATCTGACATTTGCTATGGACATCCTGTAAGAGTAAGCTGAGCTGAGACTGCAATACAGATGTCTGTCTAATAGGAAAGTCAAAATTGTCAATGCAGCTGGGTGTGGTGGTGCATGCCTGTAATTCCAATACTTGGGAGGCTGAGACAGGAAGGTTGCAGGTTTAAGGCTAGCCTCAGCAACTTAGTGAGACCCTGTTTCAAAATAAAAAAATAAAAAGGGCTGGTGATGTAGCTTGGAGGTAGAAAACCCCTGGGTTCAAACCCCAGTACCAAAAAATAATTTAAAGAAAGGATGAAGTGATTCCTTAAACTATTGTACAGAAAGATTTTCCACCTAATCCATATCTATTTATGAGTCTCTGGTGTTTATTCTAATATATATACTCCTTCATTTTATTGGATTCTGGGGGTTCAAATTTCTGAGGTAGAGAATAAAACCTGACCTCTGAGAATGAATCTGCACTATCCAGTTGCCATAGAAAACTGGCGTCAACCATAACATGATGTACTTCTGGTTTCTATGACAACTGGACTATGCCATCTTACCGTGGGAGTAGAAATATTTATCTTGGATATTTACAAGCAGCCAGTGTGTGATATTTTCACTAAAATAAGATCATTTAGGTGTCTGCTTTCCCTGTGAATGTGTATGCATATGAGGGCGAAGGGAATAATACAGGTCGGGCTGATTACTCTTGTGGGGGAGGCTGGCAGGCATTACTGAGAGGAGACTAAAATGGCTGAGTCACCATTTATTCTGTCTCTTTCCTTGTTTCTGTGTCCTCGGATGACATCTGTAGTGTGAGGCTCTGTGATCTCTGGTAAAGCAAAAGTTCACAAACTTTTTATCTATGCACCCCTCTCTGAGAACTATTTTTGCAGTACTCCTAAAAATGTATCTTTATTTATAATGTACACACACACACACACACACACACACACACACACTAAGGAAGTTTGGAGAAGGTAAATTTTGAGTGCATAAAATTTGAAAAAAAAAAGAAATGTGAGATATAATGACTATATTAGAAGTACTAACACTTTTTTTTCTGGTTTCCTATGGATCATTTACATACTTCCTGTGTATTCAAACACCACTTAAGAAATTGCTGCTCTAAAGGAAAACTTTTGACTTATTATATTACTAATAAAAATTTGTAAATGACTCCCCATTACTATAAGAATAAAGTACAAACTCCTTAATAAAGCCTGTGGCCCCAGTGATTAGATTTTGGTTGTGATATTTTTTCCTATTCATTAATTAGGTTTCAAAAGAAAGTCAAATTATTAAAAGTACAATCAGGCATCACTTAAAAATGGGTACATGCTCTTGAAAATGCATTATTGGGTAAGTTCATCATTATGTGAACATTATAGAGTGTATTTATACAAACCTACAGAGCATAGCCTACAATATAACCAGGCGCGTGCGCGCGCACTCGCGCTCTCTCTCTCTCTCTTTCTCTATGGTATATATATATATATAGCATATATTATATAACATGTATTAAACATATATTACAACCTATTGTTCCTTGAATCATGATGAACAAAACAAAGAGAGTACATGAAACACGAGACAGAATATTGTAATCAAGAAAGGTAAATTTGAGATAAGGCTGCTGCAGCCATGACATTATATATTCCTTTATACTAAATTTTATTGATTAGTAAATGGAGTACACTCTAATGACTAGAAGTATAGTATAATGCATATATAAATAAAGAGATCTGAAACTATGAGCCCAAATACACCTTTGTTCCTCTAAGTTGTTCTTGTCAGGTATTTTGGGAGTAGCAATGAATAAGTAACACATGTATTGCTACTGTAACAAATTGTTGCAAACTTAGTGGCTTAAGATAACACACATGTGCCAGGCGTGGTAGTACATACCTGCAATCCTAGTACTTGAGAGGTTGAGATAGGAGGATCACAAGTTCAAAAGAATAGTAATCACCATATGTACAAGAACTGCTCCAGGCTTATAAACAAAAGAAAAATTTGAACAAAGTAGAGGATACTTCCCAGTGCTCACAGAGGAAGATGAATATTCCCACCAGACAGACTAGAAAAATTCACAATTTACTAGGTATGTGGTTGAAAGCACAGGATATCTTGACTCTGTAACCTGGAATAATTAACCATGGATAGAATATAACTCCCAATCTATCTGCCAAAACTATAAATGTAATATCTGAGTCAAACTATTTCCAAATAGCTTAAGTGTATCTCAGAACAAACTCGAGAATAGGTATAGAAACACAAAAATATCCAACATCCTCCAAAGTAAAATTCATTTAATATTTAATAGGTATTTGATGAAGTGGGAAAAATAATACAGAATGAAAATAATCAATCTATAAAAACTGATTCATAAGTGGCATTAAATGATTATTATGACTACATTCCACATGTTTAAGCAGTTATATAGTGAAGTGAAAAATACTTTTTAAAAGACTAAAACTGAAATTCTAGGATTCTAGTGAAAATGATGTCTGAGATGAAAAATATACTGTATCCCCAATCGAAGCCTTATCAAATAATTGTGTGGATATTTACAAACTGATATCCACTTAATAACACAATAATGAAAGAGAACAAAGCCAGAGGATGGATGCTTCTTCAAGACTTAACTACAAAATTACATTAACTAAGACAGTGTGGTAATAGTGAAAATACACACATAGATGAAAGAACAGAATAGAGAACCAAGAAATAGACTCACATAGATAAAGTCAACTAACCTTAGACAAAGGAGCAAAGGTAATTCAATGGAGAAAAGATGGTCTTTGCAACAAATGTTTCAGGAAGAATGGAGCAACCAAATGCAAAATAATGAATCTAAAAACAGACTTACACCCTTTACAAAAAGTAACTCAAAGTAGATTATAGACCTAAACATAAAACACAAAACTATAAAATCCTACTAGATAACATAGGCATGAATCTAGTTGACCTTGGATTTGGCAATGACTTTTTAAATAAAACACCAGAAATGCAAAAACATATTCTATGAAAGAAACAATTGATAGCTGGACTTCATTAAAATGTACTACTACATCAAAATTAGTGGCAGATTGATATATAGTTGAGGAACCAGACAGGGGAAAAAGTAACTTGTGAATTGATATGATAGCCTCCTCTAAGGGGAAACTTAAGTCACTGAGTCATTATTTTATTCTTTCTCCTCTCGCTGGTTCCTCAGTCTTCACATAATACATAGAGTGAAAGAGCTGTATTATATCAGAATTCTGTAAAGCTCCCCTATTCAAGAATTATTTTCTCATGGATTCCTAAAATATACATATTTACTCAATATATAATTATTTTTGAAAATCATAAGCACAAGTATTTTCTAATATTTTATTACAAAATTGAAACAAAGTATAATCTAAAGAATTTTATAATAAACGTGTGTCTACCCCATGATATTATGTTTTACTTCACTTGCTTTTAACTTATCTATTTGTCGATACATCTAATCTACCTATTAATCAGTAAATTCAAAGGAAATTATATATCTTTATAAGCACTTCAGCATGTGTGAGTAACTGATGTTTAATATTTGTATATAGCATTTTTATGTAAAATTTACAGAAGATAAAAATCCTTAGAAGATATTTGCTGAGGGTTACTGTATACATTTATCTGTGTAACCAAAACACCTTTCAAGATAAACAATGTTGCCATTATTCTAGATGCTTCCTTATGTCCCTTCTCTGTTACATTCTTCTCCAATTCCGAGATCTCTAGTTTTGATTTTTTTGCACTGGAGTTCAGCGCTGCTTACAATCTGAATTTTGAAACGTACAAAAAATCTTACATACAAGTAAATATTTAAGGAATTACTTTATTTCTGAACCTCAGTGAATACTTTTTTTTAACATAGCTTGCACAAATACTGCTTTGGGAACCATTCCCCTAAAGTACAAATTGTATTTAATCATAACACTGAATTTTCTAAGTTGTTTCCCTTGAAACCCATCCTTCATTATGAATTTTCTGATCTTGGTGGTGGTATTTTGTTAGTCGATGCTGCTGGTATTGTTTCTTTTAATTATGCTTCTAAAGAAATGGTAATCACCCTGATTGATCCAGTTTCAATTAAACTAAACTTTAATTCTAGTTTAGCCTGGTCCTTCTATGTATTACATGGGGTGTTGAATAGCTTACTCCTATAAACTCCCTAATTATAGATCTTTTATGTATACCCTTTGCCTCATGATTTAGGAGAAGTTCTTATCAGGAGACGAACCATATTTTGTTCATCCATTGATTTTCAGTTTGCCCATTTGATTGCATTGGCTGATGTGGTATTCCTGGTGGTGGCAGAATCAGAGGCATGGAAAAAGCACTTCTGGCATTTCAACTTCAATTCGCATACTTTATCACTAGGAGAATATTCCAAGACTAATCTAATGGAGTATAAAAGGCAAGTGGACCATAGTCAAGACCCTAGGCATCTGGAAGGAGGTATACCCAGATCAGTCAATAGCCACATAGCACACATATATCCAAGTGATCCCAGACACAATCAGGAAACCTGCCCAACTGAATTGGATCAAAACACTCACCTGCAGAATCATGTTCTAAATGGTTCTTGATTTGTCACTGAGGATTTGTGATTTTTTTGTGTGCAACATTTTTATGGAAATATGTAATTGATATGAGATATAATGCTAAATTGATACATCTTGACTTCTGGGAAGATGGTGTTGGAGTGAGAAACCTCTCATCAGGTGCTGTGAGCTCGATTCAAATCTGCCATAAAACCAGCTTCTTGACAGAAAAAAAACAGTGAACAACGCTACGACAACTGAAGTACAGCTAAACAGAATCCAGAAAGCTGACCAGGAAGAGCAAAGAAGCCCATCTTCATGGCAGCAGTGCCATGCTGCAGAGTGGTGGCCGCCACTGAGCCAGCCCCCAGGATGGGGTCTACTAACAAAGAAATATATAACGACCTTATGCTTTCCCAGTGACCAGAGGTGGAGTAAGCAATTCCTGAACTCCACATCCTAACCAGGTGGCATATCACAGCACCTTCGACAGTGACCTGAACTTCTGGTACGACGAGCTTAAGCCCACATGGGGCCACCTCAGCTCACCTCTCCCTCCAGAGCTGGAGCAGCAATCAACTGCAATGAAGAGCTTGAATAAAAACTACTGCAAAATCAGCTTTTTGACAGAAGGAAAGAAATTAAAAACAGCAGAAAAGTGAGCACAGCAACAAAAGCAGTTGATCAGAACTCAGAAGGAAGACCAGGGAGAACAAAGGAGCCGGTGCGTGCATGGCAGTAGCAGCTGCCATTTTGCCAGCTGTCCACAGCAGCAGAGGTCTACCCAAAAGAACTGCAGAGGCCAAATCAGGTCTGTTCTAACAAACTTGTAGGGTTTTTTACTTTGGTTCTTGTTTTCTGTTTTTTTTTTTTTTGTTTTTACTCTGTTTTCACTTTGCATTGCTTTGATTTATCTATGTTTGTTCGGAGGATTGGTTGCTTTGTTAGCTTTTGCTAGACCCTAGAAGTTAACACCTGAAACCCACCAAAGGCACAAATAGAGTGGGTAGAAGAAGTCCCAGAGTAATTGCAATTCAGTACAAGATAGCATTCACAGAGAGAAAATAAAAATAAGAAACCTACAAATTCAGAGAAAGTGTGCAAGAGCAGCAAAGATATAAAACTAAGAACAGGGAAACCATGGGAAGCAAAAATAGCAAAGAGACAATGAGTCAACACAATCCCACAATAATAGAACTCAACAACACTGAATGGCAGAGATTACCAGAAGAACAATTCAGATCTATAATAATAGAAACGATACAAAACTTCCAGAAAGAATGCAGAGAGAGCTGGAAAGAAATAAAGGAACAAGTAAAGAATCTGACACCCTGAGCAGGAATCATAGCGAAGCCTTGAGGGAAGTGAAAGATGTGAAAGAGGCAATAGAAGAAGTGAAGGCATCAATACAAACTTTAAACAATAGATTAGACCACATGGAAAATAAAATATCAGTCCTAAAAGATGACCATTGCAAAAATGAATTCATTGTACATAATCTAGAAAAAAAAATTCGAAAGTATGAATCCGACATCAATGAGATCTGGGCCAACTTTAAAAGAGCTAACCTAAGAATAATAGGCATAGAAGAAGGATTAGAAGTTGAACCTAATGGAATAAACAACCTATTCAAAGAAGTAATATCAGAGAATTTTCTAAACTTAGAAAGAGAAGTAGACACACAGGTACAGGAAACATATAGAAACCCCTTTGACAAGACAAAAGAAGAGGTTCACCACACCACATAATAATCAAGCTGACTAATGTAGAGGCTAATGAGAGAATTCTAAATGCAACAAAAGTAAAAGGCCAAGTAACATTTAGAGGCAAACCAATTAGAATCACACCAGACCTCCCAAACCAAGTCATGAAAGCCAGGAGGGGCTAAAGTAACATATTCCAAACTCTGAAAGAAAATAACTTGCAGTGAAGATTCCCTTACCCAGAAAAACTCTCTCTCAAAATTGACAGGAATATAAAAACCTTCCATGACAAACAGAAACTGAAAGAATTTATGTCTTCCAAACCAGCACTAGAGAAAATACTCGAAGAGATTAACTACAGAGAAGAACAAGAAAACATCAGAACCAGAGAAACAATAATTTCCAGGAAGCAAACAACTAAGCAAAGTAGAACAAACACTACTGAAAACATAAGTCAAAACTCAAAACGTTAGGAAATAAAAATCATCTCTCAATAATCACACTGGATATAAATGGTCTCAACTCCCCAATAAAAAGGCACAGGATGGAAAATGGATTAAAACCCAGAATCCATGTATATGCTGCCTGCAAGAAACACAACTTACACGCAAAGATTCCCATAAACTAAAGGTGAAGGGCTAGAGTAAGGTAATCCATGCCAATGGAACTCGAAGACAAGCAGGAGTAGCAAATATGATACCAGAAAAATTAGACTTCAAGGCTAAGCTTATCAAAAGAGACCAAGCAGGTCACTTTTTACTAGAAAAAGGAACAATCCAGCAAGAGGAAATAACAGTTATCAACATCTATGCCCCAAACATAGGTGCAGCCACTTTCATAAAACAAACTCTGCATGATATAAAGTCACACATAGATCCCAATACACTAATACTAGGAGACTTCAATACTCCTCTCATATCACTAGACCGACTTTCCAAAAAAAGATGAGTAAAGATGCTTAGGACCTAAATAATACCAAAAACCAAATGGACCTGTTAGACACATACAGAATATTTCACCCAACTACAGCTGAATTCACATTTTTCTCAGCAGCCCATGGAACCTTCTCCAAAACAGACCACATCCTGGGCCACAAAGAGAGCACTGGCAAATTAAAAAAAAATGTAACATAATTCCCTGCATCTTTTCAGACCACAATGGAGTGAAACTAGAAATCAACTCTAAGAAGACCCAGAGTAGCCATGTAAACACATGAACCCCACACTGCTGAATGAAGAATGGGTCATAGAAGAAGATGAGAAATTAAAAAATTCCTAGAAACCAACGAAAACAGAGACACAACATATTAAAACCTCTGGGATACCTTGAAGGCAGTACTAAGAGGAAAATTTATAGCACTGAGTGCCCACATAAGAAGAACGGAAAACCACCAAATAAATAACCTAATGACACAGCTCAAAGCCCTTGAAAAACAAGAACAGTCTAACCCCAAAGCCAATAGAAGACAGTAAATCATGAAAATCAGAGTAGAAATTAATGAAATAGAGAATAAAAAACAATACAGAAAATCAAGAACACCAAAAGCTGGTTTCTTGAAAAAATAAACAAGATAGATAAACCATTGGCCAACCTAACCAAAAGAAAGAGAGAATCAACCCAAATTACCAAAATAGATGAAAAGGGTGATATTACCACCAACAGTGTGGAAATACAGAGGATCATCAGAAACTATTTTGAAAAACTATACTCCAACAAAATGGAAAATCTAGAAGAAATTGACAATTTTCTAGATACATATAACCTTCCTAAATTGAGTCGAGAAGATACAGAAAACTTAAATTGACCAATAACAATCAAAGAAATAAAAACAGCAATAAAGAGTTTACCATCAAACAAAAGCCCAGGGCCAGATGGTTTTCCAAGTGAATTTTATAAAACATTTATAGAAGAGCTAATCCCAATACTCCTCAAACTATTCCATGAAATAGAAAGAAACGGGACCCTCCCAAACACTTTCTATGAAGCCAACATCACATTAATACCAAAGCCAAATAAAGACAGCTCAAGAAAAGAAAACTATATGCCTATATCATTGATGAACTTAGATGCAAAACTGCTAAACAAAATACTAGCAATGCCCATTCAAAACCACATCACAAAAAGTATACACCATGACCAAGTCAGGTTCATCCCAGGGATGCAAGGCTGGTTCAACATACGAAAAACAATCCATGTAATTCACCAAATAAACAGAATCAAAGGCAAAAATCACATAATCATCTCAATTGATGCTGAAAAAGCATTTGACAAGATCCAACACCCATTCATGCTAAAAGCACTGCAGAAAATCAGAATAGAAGGAACATATCTCAAAATCATAGAGGCAATATACACTAGGTGTACAGCCAATATCATATTAAATGGAGAAAAACTGAAAGAGTTCCCACTATAAAGAGGAACAAGATAAGGATGTCCATTACCACCTCTTCTCTTCAACATAGTACTTGAGATTCTAGCCAGAGCAATAAGGCAAGAGAAGGAAATCAAAGGGGTAAAAATAGGGAAAGAAGAATGAAACCTATCCCTTTTTGCAGATTACATGATACTATACTTAGAAGACCCAAGAAAGTCAGCCAAAAAACTTGTAGAACTGATCAACAAATTCAGCAAAGTGTCTGGATACAAAATCAATCTTAAAAAAATCAGCAGCTTTTCTGTATGCCAACCATAAAACCACTGAAAAAGAAATCCAGAAAACAATTCCACTCACAATAGCACCCCCAAAAATAAAATACTGGGATAAACCTAATCAAAGAGGTAAAAGACCTATAAGGAAAAGTATAAAAATTTGAAAAAAGAAATCGATGAAGACCTTAGAAGATGGAAAGATCTACCATGCTCTTGGATAGGCAGAATAAATATCATCAAAATGGCCATCCTCCCAAAAGTGATCTACAGATTCAATGCAATACCCATAAAATTACCAAGGTCACTCCTCACAGACATAGAAAAAAATCAGTCCTTAAATTCATTTGGAACAACAAAAAGCCCAGGATAGCCAAAGTAGTTCTTAGTAATAAGAACCATGCAGGAGGTATCACAATACCTGACTTCAAACTCTACTACAAAGCCACAGTAATAAAATCAGCATCGTATTGGCACAAAAACAGACACATAGACCAATGGAGCAGAATAGAAGATTCAGGAACAGACCCATGTGTTTATAGTCAACTGATTTTTGACAAAGGAGTCAAAAACATACACTGGAAAAAAGATAGCCTCTTTAAAAAATGGTGTTGGCAAAACTGGTTAACCATATGCAGGAAAATGGAAACAAACCCCACTTTCTCACCCTGCACAAGAGTCAACTCAAGGTCATTAAAAGACCTGGAAGTCTACTTGAAGAGGGCATAGGCCCAACACTTCAATACATAGGCACAGGTAAAAACTTTCTCAACAAGACCCCCAAAGCACAAGCAACTCAAAGGAAGATCAATACATGGGATTGTATTTAAACTGAAGAGCTTCTGTGCAGCAAAGGAAACTATCAAGAACCTCAACAGAGAGCCCACAGAGTGGGAGAACATTTTTGCCAGCTACTCTTCTGATAGAGGACTAATATCTAGGATATACAGAGAACTCAAGAAACTCACAGCTAAGAAAACAAATAACCCAACAAAAAATGGGAAAAGGAACTAAGTAGACACTTCACAAAAGAAGAAATACAATTGGCCAGTAAATGTATGAGGAAATGTTCAACATCATTAGCAGCTAGAGAGATGCAAATCAAAACTGCCTTGAGATTTCACCTAACTCCAGTCAGAATGGCAATCATCAAGAACACAACAATAATTGCTGGTGAGGGTGTGTAGAAGTGGTAACCCTAATACACCGTTGGTGGGATTGAAAATTAGTGAAACCACTTTGGAAAACAGTATGGAGGATCCTCAGACAAATGGGAATGATCCTACCGTATGACCCAGCAATACCACTTCTGGGTATCTACCCAAAAAAACGGAAACCAAACTATCAGACCAAGGCATGTGTATCTATGTTTATAGCTGCACAATTCACAATAGCCAAACTATGGAAGCAGCCAAGATGTCCAACCACAGATGAATGGATTACAAAACTATGGGATATGTACACAATGGAATTTTACTCAGCCATAAAGAAGAACAAAATCATGTTATTTGCAGGGAAATGGATGCAACTGGAAAACATTATGTTAAGTGAGATTAGTCAGTCACAAAAAGTAAAAAATCGGATGTTCGCCCTAATATGCAGAAGCTAGGGAGAAAATTGACACATCTTCTAAAAGTATGCTAAAAGTTGAATTATCTTTTAGGATGATATAAAGCTGAGACTAAGAAAATTAATTTTGAATAAGGGTAAAGAGGACCTCCCAAGCATATCACCACTTTGCATATTTTGATTAACAAATAAAGAGATGTAGTATGAAACAATTTTCCAGGGATTAACAAGAAGATTAAGTCACACACTGTGGTCTGCTTCGCCAACTCTAAGGCAAGATGAAAACACCTTGATTTTCATAGGCTCCATATAAAAAGTTCCGGGATGAAGCAAGATCATTCTTGTCATCACTCTGAATAAAGACTTCCATTCCTTTCCTAGTGGAGAGTGGTGTAAGTTATGCCTCAAGACCTAAAGCTCTAGATTTTATTATGTCATGGAGAAAATAAAATGCAGTGTTTCTCTATTTGATCTTTCTATTCAGATACAAACTCAGAATAACATGTGTGGTTTTGAGTTCAAGTACTGGCATTTACTATATAAACATAAAATGTTTCTAAACATTTTGTGTCATAGTTTCTTCATGTAGCAAGTAGGTATAGTAGTAGATTTCTTGGTAGATTACAAAATAAACAAACATGCACAACACAATAGTTCATCTGGAAAATAAACACATGAAAATAGTTCAGAAAATACTTTTTCTTTCCTTTTTTTTCGGTAATGGGGAATGAAAAAGGGCTGCTCTTCTCCAAGTTAAATTGTCAGCCCTTTTTATTTTAAAACAAGGTCTCACTAAATTGCTGAGGGTCTTGCTAAGTTGCTAAGACTGGCCTTGAACTTGTGATCCTCCTCTCTTAGCCTCTCAAGTACTGGGATTATAGGCATGCACCAATACACCCTGCCACAAAATTCTCATTAAATATAAATGTGAAGACCAGCAGTATAATTCATTAAAATATAAGTCTATCACTAATAACACAGTTTCATAGCATCTTAAGTTTATAGCAAAAGGCAACATGCAAATGAAAGAAGAATGAGAGGTGTTATCAAAGAAATTAAAGTTTATCTCAGAAAATCCATAATTATACATGGTCTACTGGTATGATATTGTTTACACTAAATATTATAGCATCTAATGGTCACTCATTATGGTATATCTAAATCTGTTTTTCACTATAATGGTGATTAGGTGGTATTTACTGGGTGACCCCACTCATATTTCCAGCATACACTAATAAAAAGGCTAATAACATAATTATATAATCCATGAGCAAATAATCAATGATGAAATTTCATATTTTTTACCCACTCAAAGTTGCAGAATAAAAGAGAAATGATACAATATAGTGTTGGCAAGGATTTGAGTAAATGAGATACATGAATAGGAACCTATGAAGCCACAATCAGAACCCAGATTCATCTGACTCCACAGTAGATGACTGTACTCTCTTTACTAGTCATCATAGACACATGGACTTGGAATTTAGTCTTTCTTTTAAAACAGGTAGGAGGCCATAACCATGCTCCACACTATCCAAAGGAAGCATTTATACATTAAACCTCTCTTCCTCACACAATTTCTCTCCAAAAAAGTTATATAACCGTGTTGAAAAAAAAAACCACCACAACAACTTAAACCAACATTTCTAGTTTGGAAGAATTTGTATCCTGTATCACTATTCAGTCACAGCTACCATGTCTGCGTGCAAACATTCTTATGTTTGCAGTTAGTTCCATTATTCTTAGGTAAAGAGAAGTAGGTATGTATATTTAAATTAATGGATGATGTTATTTTTAAGTTATGACTTTTGTCCAAAAGATTAATCACATATATGCATTTTTACAATTTAAAAAATTATATAAGGACATCAGATGATTTACTATAGTCTAATATACTTGGTTTTAAAAGTATTACTTTAATATTTATTACTTTATTATTGTAATATCAACACAGTACATAATCAATAGAGAAATAATAAAACAATTACAAATTAATAATGAAAATGTTCCAAACCCCATTCACTAAGAGATATCCATTGCTAATTTCAGAGTGTTTACCGCTCCAGATATATTTTACATATGTATATACATATATGGGATACAACATGATTATCTTAAATACTGCATTAATATTCACTTAATACTTCTTGTATTTTTTATATCATGTCATGCACCATTCAGACACCTCCTATGTAAAATCACATTCATTATCTTCTCTCCCCTAAGAAGGCATTGAAAACAGACAAGTGATGCTTTCTAGCACTGTATCAGTGATAAATAGCAGGTAATTGGGAAAAGATGCAAATAGGAAAGGAATAAAAGTTGGACCTAAGGTTTGCTGAGGAATCAGATTGTGTAAGGGTGAGGATCTGATGTGTTGTTAAAAATATTTTGGGAATGAAATAAGGAATTTTGTATTGGCATATTATTCCTAAGTATAAAATATGACTCTCTTGTTAAGCAGAAGAGGAAATTAAAGTTTATATTACTGTGTCTAGGGGAATAGATTTATTTTATGATTTGCTCAAGTAATTACTGGGAAAATGAGCTCTGGGTGAAAAATTGGGTGCTGTGTTACCTAATGGGTGCTGCTTCACTCAGCTTAGTCTCCAACACCCTGCTCTCAGCTTAGTCTCCAACACCCTGCTCTGGGCCATCATGTCTTATGCTCATCCCTCATTCCTCCACCCTCACTCACATACACATGCACATGCACATATACTCATGCATGTACACATACCTTTATATTGCTCAGGCTTAATTCATAACACAATGACATTTAGAATAATTTTCCCAGGAAGAGAAAGGAAAGGAAGAAGAAAGGAAAAAGTAGGGAGTAACAGAATTGGAAAATTCTAAATTTCTCATTTGGTATGTTCTTTCTTGAAGATTCTCATCAGATTCTGCAGTTATTGTAAAAGAATCACCAGTTGTAATGTGCTTTTGATGATAATTTTATTGCAGTTCTTGAGAAATTTACTAGTTAACTCTGATATTTGATATTCAGTTATATCAAGAATCTGTGAATACTAGGGTATAGTTTAAAATTGTTCAGGTGTATTTAGCACACATTGTTATTGGTAAGATAGAAATTAGCATCAGTATGTTTATATATTATGTATCTATATCTACTACATTTTATCTATTCATATCCATTCACATATATAGAAGGGAAAGGTAGGGAGAGAGAAAGAGGGAGATAGAAGGGAAGGGAAGGGAAGGGAAGACAAGACAAGACAAGAAAGGAGAAGAGATGAGATGTGGTTTTTGTAGAGACAGAATATGAAAAATAATTGGGAAGGGGACAAATGTAATTTTTTTGGCAGTACTAGGGATTGCACCTGAGGGCATTCTACCTCCCAGCTACAGCTCTAATTTTTTATTCTTTATTTTGAAACAGAGTCTAAGTTGCAGAGGGCCTAACTAAGTAGCTGAGGCTGGCCATGAACCCAGATCCTCCAATCTCAGCCTTCCAAGTACTGAGATTACAAGTGTGTGTCACCATGCCCCACTGACAAATGATTTTTTTAAATAAAAGATATCTTGCAGAGGGATGGAGGAGTAGGGTGTCCAGATTTTTAACCTTTTTATTTTATTTATTTCCCTTCTGAGCATTTAATTCCATATTGTTTTATAATTAGAAAAGTGAAATTAAATATTTAAAAAATATGCAGACAAGAGCGGGGTGTGGTGGCCCATGCTTGTAATCCCAGGACTTTGGAGGCTGAGACAGCAGGATCTGGGTTCCTAGCTAGTGTCAGCTACTTAGTGAGGCCCTCCACAACTTAGTGAGACCCTGTTTCAAAATAAAGAATAGAAAATAGATAGGGCTGGGGGTTTAGCCTGGATATAGAATGTCTCTGGGTTCAATCCCCAGTTCTGCCAAAAAAAAATGCAAACAACATTTGTTCAAAGTGATTTACACACAAAAGATGTAAACAAACATTTAGGAATATCAAAGAATAATCAAGTCTGCTGTTAAGTTCAAAAGAAAAATATATTTGAAAGAGATTATATGAATTAATAGAATAAATATTTGGAAGTATTTACATCTAAATGTTAATCCAAAGCATCTCTGACTGATGGTATTGATAATTATGACAGTTTCTTCGTGATCATTTTCAACATGGTTTTAAATTATTTTCACGAGCATTATTATAATTTCAAAGAAATTGAGCTGAAAAGTGTCTCATTTTGGGACCCCTTCACTTCTACAAAGCGCGCACACACACACACACACACACACACACACACACACACACGTACCACCACCACCACCACCCAGACCATACAGCCTAAACTTTAGTTAAAAGTTAAAGGTGGAATTTTTTTTATTGAACTCAGAGACATTCTACCTCTGAGCTACACCCTAGCCATTTTTATTATATTTTAATTTTGAACCAGGATCTCATTAAGTTGCAGAGGGCCTTGCTGTTGGAGACCATGATGTACGAAAGAGTTAAGACCTAAGGGTCTAAGGGCTGTTTACAGTCCATGTCTATCTGAAGTACATTCTATGTTGATGCCAAGAGTGCATAAAAGAACTATGTGCTAACCATGACCGTCAGGTGTGCGTGTAATTGCTGGCCACAAAGTTAGTAGGATTTCATAAGGTTAATAGGTTTTCTTAAGGGTTAATGAAAATAGTCAATTGAATGGTAAACTTGGGCAGCAGTATGCAATATACTTTTAGATAATAGGTTAGGTAAAATATTAACGTATGGCTAAAGGGTTTCTGGAATAATATGTTTTCTTAAAGCAATGAGATTTTCTGTAAGAGTATGTTTTTAATCTTTATATGTGATGTTTTTCTGTAGTATGAATCAAAATTGTCTGATGTTTTTCTCAGATGATCTTCCTTGTATGATTGTATAAAAACACCCTGAAAAATAAACTCGGGGTGGCAGTATTCACTGTTAGCCCTCCTGAATCTATCCCTTGTCTTTCTCTTTCTTAAGCAACTTTTGTCTTTATTTTTCTCAAGCCACACTTTCTCCCTCCAGGCTTGTCCGACTTAGCCGCCTGGCATCGGCACCTTGCTAAGTTCCTGAGGCTGGCCGCAAACCTGCGATCCTCCTATCTCACCCTCCCAAGTACTGGGATTACAAGCATGCACCATCACATCTATCTTAAATTGAAATCTGTATGGGATGGCAAGTGCTGCCTATGCACCTGGTACCTTTAGTTATCTGGATGCCCAAAGTGTTTTTCTGTTGCCATTTAGCTCTCGGACCACAGACTAGGTGTAGTTAGGACATGCCTCAAATATGAATTTTCCCAATTTCTCAGAATAAAGAGAGAAAATACAGTGAAATTATTTTTAAAGGGCTATAAAATAATGCCTGGTACCATTTTCATATTCATATAGTCAATGGAATACTATTTAAGCTGTTAACAGGAGATTGCATTATATGTACTAAATGGAAAGATGTCATGTAATATGAAAAAGGACCAATTGTAGAATGATATGTTAATGTTTTCCCCATTTGTGGGGAAAAACATACAGTGAAAGTTAGGATTCCATTTAGTTATATAGTCACAGTCCTTGGTCTTTAGCTAAGTGGGTAGAAAGTTTTTTGAGCCCATGAAGCCTAAATATGCATATGTTGGCAGTATGACTCACTGCCCTGAGTGTATTTTCTTGCCACCTATCTATGCAGGGTACTCTGGATTTGACATTTATCTGTATTTTCTATTTTTGTAGAGAACTGAGAGAGACCAAAAGAACAAACTTAAGCTTAGATTGTAACACAGAGCCCAATTTTCAAGTCCTGGAGGGAGAAATGAGTGGTTGAGACAGCACATTTGCCTGCTGTGGAGACAGGCAGACCTGGAATCCTATTTTGGCTCTCCCATTCCCAGTTGTGTGATCTTGAACACATGCCAAAAGTTCCTGGTTCTTCAACCCCTAGCCAATAGTACGCTTTGTCATTCTTTGCTTTTTCACCAATTGGTTTAAATGGTGTGGGTGTAGGTCTTGGAACAGAAATCTCATTACTGCTCATCTTTGCATTTAACTGATCATTGAACAGTAAGGCTATATTTTTACATACATCTATTGGATATTTTATTTTCATTGGGTATTGTAATTATGCATCATGATGAAGATCAGAGTGATCAAGCACATATGCACATAGCACTTGGTGAGCTAACCCCCCCTCACCTGCTCCCACACCCTCCCCATGCATGACATTGAGATTGGTATTGATAAGTTTGTGTATGTGAATCATGTTTATTGAAGGGTTTCCTTCATCAAGTCTCCCTTCTCCCACTGCTTCCCTCCCTGAACTCCTCTAGATCACTCCACTAAGGTTTCTCCTCCTTTGTCTAGAGTCCCTCCTGTATCTCAATTTTTCCCTAACTTCCACATATGAGGGAAAATATCAAACCTTTCACCTTTTGTGACTGACTAATCTCACTTAGCATAATATTCACCAGTTTGACCCATTTCCCTGCAAATGACATAATTTTGTTCTTCTTTATGGCTGAGTAGAATTCCATTGTTTGCTTTCACATTATAATTTGAGGGTGATCCTATCTGGAGTTCTCCCTGGGATAATGTGGGTTTCGTTAGCCCTCTGTTCCAATCTTCTTAAATCCCATGTTAGTGCCAACATTTAGAAATGGTTATAGCTTACAGAATATTTTAGTATAAGATAGATTCAATTTGAATTAATGATATTTCTACTACAGAACACTTGTACTCATGACTTTATTTTTCCAAATGAATGAAAGTGCTGTTTTGTATACTTTTATCAACCTCTTGAAGTTGGCATAAACATTTTTGGCCTTTAGAGGACATTGACTTCTGGCATCACAGTACAAAGAGCCCCACTGGCCCACTCCTTAGTGAAACTGGTGAAAATTATGAGAAAACCACTTAAAACTCCTAGAAATTCCTGTGAGAGCAAAAAAAAGTGAAGAAAGGAGAGGAGAAAGAAGAAAAAACATTTCATAAAATAATGGCTGAAACCTTCTTAATTGTATAGAAAAATACAAAGTAAAAAAACTCAACCAAGGATCTTAAACTGGGCATGGTGATACATGCCAGTAATCCTAGTCCTTGGGAGGCTGAGACAGGAGGATCATGAGTTCAAAGTCAGCCTCAGCAACTTGGTGAGGCCCCCAGTGACTTAGTGAGACCCTGTTTCAAAATAAAAAACACTGGGAGTATAGCTCAGAGGCAGAACAACCTGGGGTTCAA
The DNA here is from genome assembly GCA_004027655.1 of Graphiurus murinus. NCBI lineage: Eukaryota > Metazoa > Chordata > Mammalia > Rodentia > Gliridae > Graphiurus > Graphiurus murinus. Next base: position 3,873 of record PVLC010015326.1, on the reverse strand, counting down.
TCCTCAGTCCTGAAAAAAAAGAACCCTATATGCAGTAAAACTACTATTCAAAATTAAGATTAAACAAAGATTCACCCAGATAAACACTGAGAGAATGTGTTCTTCATACACATGCCTTACAAGACATGCTAAAGAATATTCTTTAGGCTAAAAAAAGATGGCAATTAAAATCTACATAAACAGAAAGTACAGATAAAAGTATTTTTGTAGTTAGGCATGGTGATGCATGCTTGTAATCCCAATACTTGGGAGGCTGATACAGGAGGATCGCAGGTTTGTAGCCAGCCTCAGGAACTTAGTGAGGCCCTCAACAACTTAGTGAGACCCTGTTTCAAACTAAAAAATAAAAATAGGACTCGGGTGTAGCTCAGAGGTAGAATGACACTGGGTTCCATCCCCAGTACCACAAAAAAGTATTTATGTAATTACAATAGACATCATTAATGAATATTCTTCCTTCTTGTCTGACTTAAAAAGCAATTATATAAAATAATATGTGAATAATGTATTGCTGGGTCTAAAACGTATAGAAATAAAATATATGTGGAATATATTTATCAATAACACAATGTAGATAGATGGTAGAAAAGTGGTAAAAGAATAAGGAAATGATGAGAAACGGTAAAGCAATCATTATAACAATGTTTCATTGGGTTTGTAACATTATTAGGTGTAAAACGTAAGCCGATAATATCACAAAAGAGGCGGGAAAGGAATAGAACAATATAGGAGTAACATTTCTATATAATACTTCAGTCAAGTTAAAACAATTCAGAAGTTGATTCTAATAGGATATACAGGATAAGCCCTAGAACAAACACACAAAATGTACCACAAATAATACAGTGAAAAAAAATCAATCATTAATGAAATTAAGAGTAATATTAGAAATTACCCACTTAATGCAAAAGAAAGCACCAAAAATGAAGAGTGGAAGAAAACACAAGATATATGAAAAACAGAAGAAGGAGCAAAGATGCTGGAGTGAGGCCTATCTGGGCCATCTGGCCTCTTGTCTTGGGGTGGGTCAGCCCAGGGAGGCTGAATCCAGATGCTGGAAGGTATGAGGATCCTTAATGCACAGGAAGTACATTTTCCTGACCTTTAGGAATAGGATCTCAAAACAAAATTCTGAACTATGAACTTGGCAGTTGTTTCTATGTTGTCTTCCAGGGTGGATTGTCTTTGTTTCTTTTATCCAGCCACTTTCCCTACTGAAAAGTGGCTATCTTTCTACACATTGCCTCCATGGTTTGGAAGAGAAAAGACTGCTTTTCTTTTTTTCCACCTCTCAGATTCAACACAGAGAAGACCTTAGGATGCAATTATCCTGCTGACATCTCTAAGGATAAAAAAGCAACTGACATGAGTCTCTTCTGCTGCAGAAATCATTTATTGTGCAAGCTAAAGGCTGCTGTTTAATTTGAAACAGGTGCTTGGATTGTGGTATTTGTGAATTTCTTCTCTTTTGTTCCAAACAAAAAAAAACTAATAAATGTCAAGAATGGGTGGTTTGAGAGTTTTAAAATAATGTCTTTCAGTTTCAGCCATTATTATTATAAGCACAGTTGAGATTGCAGCAGAAAATTCTAAATATTGATTATAATTTTAAATGGAAGAGATGTTTAAAATTATCTATACCTCTAAGTCCTGGTTTGTCTTGTGACAAAGATTTACTGGACAGGAACAAAGGTCCTGTTTTGCAGTTAGACCCTTGATGTGATAAAGAAGCATAAAGACAAGATGTCAAGATGATTTCATATTTGAGTAAACTTATCACAGTTTCTATACAAATCCAAATTTTGGGATGAAAAGAGAGATTTTTCTCCTGGAGAAGGGAGCTGATGTTAACTTCTTTTTCAGAAGTCTTGGGGGGCATTTGCTGTTCTTAAATTTTCTTTGGACATAAAATCTTTGGAGGAAAAAATGAGAAAATCTTCCATATAACTCTTGTTTCCTAACAAAAAGAAGCAAAAATATCTTATGTAGCACCATCTGACTTTTTTGGCATTTTATATTACATAGTTACATTTTTAAAAAAGCATAAATAACTCTTTTTCCTTAAAAAAAAGATATACGAAAGGCAAAAAGTTAGCAGATAAAAACAGATTGTGTCAACAATAACATTAAATTTGAACAGATCAAACAATCCAAGTAGTTGTTTATGAATGGGGGAGGTGATATGGGCTATGGAAGTGCTAGCTAAAGGAACTATAATATAGTTTCTTTCAGAGTTGGTGAATTGTTCTAAAATTGACTTCAATGATGATTGCATATTATCTTTAAATATATTAAAATCAGTGAATTCTCTACTTTAAATGGGTGAATTGTATGCTACGTAAATTATATTTCAATAAAAGTGTAAAAATACCACATTGCAGATATGGAAACAATGATTCTGATATTCTCAGAAACCTACTTAATGTCACATAGCAGGGGTGGATGTGCTATACTGTGGTAATGTATTTGTCAGGTTGAAATTTTATTTTATTTTTAATCTTAGTATATCTCTAAGTTACTTAACTTATAGCTTCTTTATCAGTTGATAATATGCAGATTTTAGTATTACTTGAAGGGCACAAACCCCCAAATGTGACAGCTTCAAATAATGATTCGCATCCTTTTTCCCTGACTATGGCTTTCAGTTTCTCGTTTGCCTTTCTGTAAACTTTGGGGACTCATGCTCACTAATTTCTCTCTGATATTATTCCAATTTGATCATGAGTTATTGAGCTTCTTACCTAAACAGACCTACCTGGCCTCATTACAGACTTTGAGACCACTGTAACCACACCATCTCTATTTGGACCCTGTGTAAGAGTGAAACAATTTATGTTTTCTTCTTTAATTTCAGCTTCGAACACTTTCATTGAAACTTTGTAATTCTTCATTCAAACATTGATACTTAGCATTGTAGGCACCTGAGCAACAAGGGTATATCTCAAGGTTCTATTCTAAAACAATATATAAAGGAGATAGAAACTGATCTACAAATTCAATGCAATACCCAGGAAATTGCCAAGGACTCTCCTCACAGACATAGAAAAATCAGTCCTTAAATTCATCTGGAAAAACAAAAAGCCCAAGAGAGCCAAAGTAGTTCTTAGCAATAAAAATCATGCAGGAGGCATCACAATACCTGACTTTAAACTCTACTACAAAGCCACAGTAATAAAAACAGCATGGTATTGGCATAAAAATAGATACATAGACCAATGGAGCAGAATAGAAGACTCAGAAACAGACCCACAGACTTACAGTCAACTGATTTTTGACAAAGGAGCCAAATATATACACTGGAAAAAGGATAGCCTTTTTAACAAATGGTGTTGGCAAAACTGGTTAGCCATATGCAGGAAACTGGAAATAAACCCCACTTTCTCACCCTGCACAAGATTCAACTCAAGGTGGATCAAGGACCTGGACGTCAGACCAGAGACCTTGCAGATACTTGAAGAGGGCATAGGACCAACAGTTGAACACATAGGCACAGGTAAAAACTTTCTCAACAAGACCCCAAAAGCACAAGCAGCTCAAAGGAAGATCAATGCATGGGATTGCATGAAACTGAAAAGCTTCTGCAAAGCAAAGGAAACTATCAAGAACCTCAACAGAGAACCTACAGAATGGGAGAAAATTTTTGCCAGTTACACTTCAGATAGAGGTTTAATATTTAGGATATACAAAGAACTCAAGAAAATCGCAACCAAGAAAGCAAATAACCCAATCAAAAAATGGGCAAAGGATCTAAATAGACACTTCACAAAAGAAGAAATACAAATGGCCAATAAATGTATGAGGAAATGTTCCACATCATTGGCAATCAGGGAGATGCAAATCAAAACTACCCTGAGATTTCACCTAACTCCAGTC
>PVLC010015325.1:0-37617 GCA_004027655.1 Graphiurus murinus | reverse complement strand
GCCTCAGCCAAACAGAATCTCCAACCACTCATCCCCATCTCTAGCCCTGGCATAACCTAAAGCAGGGATCTGCACCCTGATCTTGAAGATATGACTGCATAAAACTGGAGTTCAAAGTTACACATTTATACTCCAAATTCCAGTCTATTTCATTGAGTCATCTGCAGCTGTTGAAATCTTTTTGACTCTTGATTTGGCTACTCAATCTGTTTTCCATTCCCATCTCTTGTCATCTCTACACTTGAAAAGCACCATCCCTGTGTTTTCTTCATAAGAGGAGGCATTTTCCTTGATGTCGATGGGGCCTATTCTGTTTATAATATGTATAAAATATTTTTCCATACTATTCATGAAGTGCTAGCATTCTACAAGATTTCTCCATGGGGCAGCCCAAGGAACCAGAGAGAGTTCGGTCACTTGGATGGGATCCAGATCACCAGGGAGTAAGTCATCATCAGGAGTTACCTTGAGACAGAAAGGCTTGGGAAGATGGTGGCTGCTGTTGAGACAATAGCCATTGTTAGGATCCAGCCAGCTGCTGGCTTAGCTGGTCAAGTGAAGCCAAGCTTTCCCCCCAAGAGAGTGTCACCCTTAGCAATATCCAGTGACTATGGTGTGGATGAACCAAACAGGAATGGGGGTAGGACTCCAAGAGGCCTGCAACCTTAAGGCCTTCCAAGAAGGGCAAGGAGATTTCTAGGGCCAGAGATGCACAATCCAAGTAAGAGAACCAGAGCCGGACGTGGTGGTGCACACTTGTAATCCCAGCATTTGGGAGGCTGAGACCGGAGGATCCGGGTTTGCGGCCAGCCTCAGCTACCTAGTGAGGCACTCCGCAACTTAGTGAGACTCGGTTTCAAAAATAAAGAATAAAAAATAGGGCTTGGGGGTATAGCTTGGAGGTAGAACGCCCCTGAGTTCAATCCCCGGTACCACAAGAAAAAAAAAACAAAAACAAAAAAAACAAAATAAGAGAACCACAGAGCCTTGGACAGTTGTGTGGTGAACAGAATCAGAACCAGAGACAGAGGTGTTATCACTCGTGGAGCTGATACCAGAAAGCTGGCTCTAGGGTGTAAACCCAGTCAGGCCAACTAATTGAGAGGTGTAAACCTCCCCTAGGGCAGAAGGGCATGCAATCCTACCTTCCAACCGGAGAATGAAAAGGAACATAAAGAGAAGCTGGCACTGTGCATAGCGCTGCCTGAGCAAGCCAGGACGACTTTCTTAGGATAACAGGTTGGTGCTTTATAAGAAGCTTCCATGTTTGGTTGCCTATAAAGATACTTGATTCAGGCCAGGCATGGTGGCGCAAGCCTGTGATCCCAGTACTTGGGAGGCTGAGACTAGAGGATTGCAGGTTCAATCGCAACTTAGATCCTCTGGAACTTAGCGAGTTCAAAATAAAAAATAGACATAGGGCTGGAGGTGTAGCTTAAAGGTAGAATGCCCCTGGATTCCATCCCCAGTACCAAAAACAAAAAAAAAATAATAAAAATAAAAATAAAGGTATTTGATTCATCTGGATGACAGGAAAAAGGAATTTGATGGCTCCTTGGCCATGATAATCAGGGACTTACAAGCGAGGTCTATTGTGACTGCTCTGGGTCCAGGTGGAAAAAGACCTACTAGGCCTGGTGCAGGTAGTGGAGACCTGGGAGAGGAGGCTCAGCATAACCTGAAGGTTTCTCCTGCCGGGTCACAGAGGCTGCACCCCTGGAAGCCACTCATCAGCCTGACAAAGAGACTTCAGACAGTGCCTTTGGTTGTATTGTTCAACAAAGCACAAATCACTCATTCAAATCCCGTAATTCCCCCCTATCTTGTCCACAAGACCATCAATAGTAACTGTCAAATATCTGTCTGTAATAAATATTCATTATATTAGTGGCTTTCCAGTATCAGACTGGTAATTGTATCACAAAACTGGATGGACTTGACACATGTCCCATATGGCTGACTTCAGTCGCTAATACTCTTATTTTCTTCCCTGCATACTCCCAAAGATCTGGCTTACTAACTTTTCTATAACTCATGGTAATCTCACCGTCCTGTGGTTTCCAGAGTCCATTCAGTTTTTTCCTATTTGAAAAATGAAGGCATTTACCTGTCTCAACTCTTCTGTCACCTCTCTTATTCTCTATAAGTTTCCAGGTTATTAGCCAAGTGGACGATTACTTTATGACAGAATATGGATTTGGTTCTTTTTTATTTAAAGCACAGCCAAAAACTCAAATATTCCTATAGAGCCCAAGTAAATGAGATAAATAAATGAAGATGGTCTCAAAGAATACAATGGCATGGAACCAGCAGAAACAGTCACCCACTCACACTGTCCCCTGCCCAACTCAGGCAGCCATGACAAAGCTCTGCCAGCCAGCTACTGTCAGTAATAGTAACCCAGTCTTGTCATATCATGTCATTCTTCAAGAAAAGTCAGAAATCTGAATTTCTCTGGGATTTCTTGAATTTTACATTCTTGCAAATAATTCAATTTTTGTTTTTGTTTTGGTACTAGGGATTGAACACAGGGGCATTCTACTTCCAAGCTATTAGCAAAATAGACCTGAGCAAAACAGTGTCTCACTAAGTTGTTAAGGCTGGCCTCAAACCTGTGATCCTCCTGTCTCAGCCTCCTAAGTACTGGGAATACAGATGTACACCACCACGCCCTGTGTAAAATTTTAAAGAGCCATTGTCTCTGGGTTCAATCACCAGTACCACAAAAAACACCACTGACATCAGATAAAACACATATCTAGCCTAAGGGCCACCAGCTTGCAACTTCTACTTTTGAGTAAGCAGTGAAGCTTAAGCTATAAACTGGAAACCCTCATCTTGATTCTGCTGTGCCCTCCCAACATGGGGAAAAAAAAAAAAAAAGATAGGATGTGCTGACTCTTTGAAAACTGTGTTACAATCTTCTAAATCCAGAAAGCTTAAAAGGACACTATACTTACACATTGGTAATGGCCAGTACTATTAGAGCAAAATCTATTTGCTTCTACCAGAGGGATATGGCTCTAAATTTTACTGGCCCACTTGAAAGTAGGTTTAAGTGTTGAGGTTATAAAACCATATTTGCTACGCTGTCATTTCAAGTGTATTAGTTTTTTATGATTGCTGTAACAAATTACTACAGAGTTGGTGATTTAAAAAAAAAAAAACAAAAACAATGTATTCTCTTACAATTCTGAGATTGGAAGTACAAAATCAGTGTTACCAGGCTTAAGCCAAGAGGTAAGCAGGGCTGCTTTCTTCCAATGGCTCTCAGGGAAGAATTTCCTTCTGTGCCTTTTTCCATTTCTAGAACTTTCCCACATTCCTTGGTCCCTTCTTTGCATCACTCCACCCTCTTGCTGCTTCCTACTCCTCTTTTGTGGTCAAATCTCCCTCTTCTTCCCTCTTATAAAGACACTTGCTATTATATTTAGGTAATTTAGCCCACCAGATAAATTCAGGATATTCAGAATAATCAGTTGTCAGTAATACAACCATGATCTCAGTACTTGAGAGGCTGAGACAGGAGGATCACAGGTTCAGGGTCAAGCTCAGCAACTTAGTGAGGCCCTCAGCAACTTAGTGAAACTCTGTTTCAAAATAAAATAGGGCTAGGGGTGTAGATCAGAGGTAGAATGCTCCTGGATTCGTGTGTGCAAGCACACACACACACACACACACACACACACACACCCTCAGGGTAATTTCCCATTTCAAGATCCTTAATTGAATCGTGAATGCAACCACCCCTTGCTACATAAGGTAACATTCACAGGCTCCAGGAATCAGGACTTGGATATCTTTGGGGCAATTATTCAACTTACCATACTAAGGGAACAGGATTTATTTCATTTCTTGCAGATGCATTTTAAAAAGCTTAATTAATCTGGATCCTCTATTTCCAGATTAGTTTGAGAACACACGGATTATGCATCTGAAGACCTGTGTTCCAGGCCCAATTCTATACTTGTTTTCTCTGGCATCCTAAGAGAGTCATCTAATCCTCTCTATGTTCAAGACTCATCATCTGTAAAATCAATAACCTATAACTAAGGATTTGTTTGAAGATCAAAGAGTTGAACTATGTTAAGAACAAAGGTAAACATCACCAAGTAGCCGTATCCCAACAAAATATTAAAGAGGTCCATGGTTATATACAGTCAGTGACCAAAAACCATAAAAATTATCTAATGTATGCTTCTGGTAATTGCGATAAACTAATAAATAAATTGATTTATCTCAATTAATTAATTTATGTGGTGCTGGGGATTGAACTCAGGGGCATTGTACCTCTGAGCTATACCCCTAGCCCTATTTTATTCTTTAGTTTTGAAACAGGGTTTCACTAAGTTGCAGAGGGCCTCACAAGCTGCTGAAGCTGGTCTCAAACCTGCAATTCTCCTGTCTCAGCCTCCCAAGTACTGGAATTACTAGCATGCACCACCCAGCAATTTTTTTTTTTTGATCCTTAACACAACCCTCCAAAGTCATTAAGATGTATTACCTAGCCAGGTATAGTAGCACATGACTATAATCCCAGTACCTGGGAGGCTGAAACAGGAAGATTTCAGGTGAGAAGCCAGCCTCAGCAACTTAGCAAGGCTCTCAGCAACTTTGGGAGACCCTGTTTCCAAATAAAAAATAAAATAGGGCTTGGGATGTAGCTTGGAGGTAGACTGCCCCTGGACTCAATCTCAGATACCATCAAAGAGAAAAAAGAAAAAGATGGATCTCCTTAGGCAAATGACTTAGCTTCCTTGGTCTCCATTTTATGTAAAATAAAAGTAACAGCACCTGCCCTATCAGACTGTTGAAGGATCAACACACAAAGCTTGGTACACAGTATGCGCTCAACAAATGTTACCTGTTGCTCACATAGTATCATCCCCATTTTCAGAGCAAAGTATACTGAGGTTCAAGGAGAGATTGAGTAGTTCACCCCAAATCCAACAGATGGGCAAGCCAAGCGCCACAGCTGAGGTCTGGGTCCAGGCCAGCGCTTCTCTTCTTCCTTTAAAACTAGCTGGACAGTTCTGGTGGTGCGAGCCCAGACTGAGGGATGCCATTCTATCAGCGTGACACCTGAGTAATTCCAGCTCTTTTCTCCAGGGTATGAGTAAAATTAGACATGTTGAAGTTTAAACAATGTAATGGGGGTAGAAGGGAAGAGAGAGGGACGTGCGGAGGGGCAAGTCCAAAACGCCCCCTCTTCAGCACACTTTAGCTTCCACTGTAAGATGCACTATTTTGGCATAAAGAAAGCATAAGGCTAACTGATAGAAATGGCCTGCTTATGTATGCCAGAGAAGTCCAAACTGTGCACATTTTTTACAAAAAAAGAATTCTTTCTACCTAACTGGGAAAATAAACTAAGCAGAAGCAGCTATCAGCAGAGCGTACACCTCGTGATTTCATTTCTGGCAGGGGCCTGGACTGTACATTTTCCTAAGCATAGAATGTATCCTGAGAAAGTTTGCCTTTCCTACACAGCTTTAAAATGCATCAACACATGTCCTCGGAAAGTCTGTGGAAAAAGAAAAATGTCCCTCATATAACACAAATTATGAGCCCTCTTCTTTAAAAAAAAAAAAAAAAAGTGTACACTGAGGTTTGGCTCAGAAAAAATCTAACGCTTGAAGAGTAGCTTCTTTAGAAATGATTAATTTTGATATTCCACAGGCACAAGAAGATTAATAAAAAGGAATTGAAGTTTTACAGATGAAGAAAACCAGAGCTTCCCTGAAATCCCTTATCAACAGACAAGGGGGGAAGAGGAAGAAAAAAGGAAGAAAGTAAAAGAAGAGAAAGTGCTTTTTTGAAGTCCATTAGCATTTAATATGAATATTCAAAAAGGAGGAACTTCAGTCTGCAATTTCTCTCTCCCACCTCTAGTTATTGGCCAGGTGGACATCCCCCATCTTCACCTCTGTCTTCTCACCTCTGCAGAGTTAATCAGACTGCAGGGAAGCACCTGGGGAAATCTCAAACTCTTGCACACCAGAGCAGAGTTTGCTGGTGGAGCCCTCTTCTCTCTCCATCCTTGATGCTCAGGGCTTATATATGAGATGCTTAAGTGCCTGATTCCTTTTGGTGTTGACAATAAACTTTGCTGCTAGCCTTGAGGCCCATCACCCCCTTCTCTAGTGTCCCAAATTCTGAGAGAAAAGAATGAAGGGACTGTTAAGAAACTAGACTTCCTTAACTGTTAAACATAAGAGATGAGGCTAAACTCAGTACATCAACAGAAAAAAAAAAAAAAGAAAGAGAAGAGAGAGAGAGGAAGAAAGAAAGAAAGGAAGGAAGGAAGGAAGGCAGGCAGGCAGGCAGGCAGCCAGCCAGCCAGCCATCCATCCAGCCAAGCCAGGCGTGATGGTGCACATTTATAATCCCAGCATTTGGGAGGCTGAGACCGGAGGATCCAGGTTTGCAGCCAGCCTCAGCTACCTAGTGAGGCCCTCCGCAACTTAGTGAGACCCTGTTTCAAAAATAAAGAATAAAGCCGGGCGTGGTGGCACACGCTTGTAATCCCAGCATTCGGGAGGCTGAGACCAGAGGATCCGGGTTCGAGGCCAGCCTCAGCTACCTAGTGAAGCACTCCGCAACTTAGTGAGACCCGGTTTCGAAATAAAGAATAAAAAATAGGGCTTGGGGTGTAGCTCGGAGGTAGAACGCCCCTGAGTTCAATCCCTAGTACCGCCAAAAAAAAAAAAAAGAAAAAAAAAAAATAGGGCTGGGGGTATAGCTCAGAGGTGGAATGCCCCTGAGTTCAATCCCCAGTAGAGACTGTAAGAGGCAGCAGCATGGAATGCAGATCTTGGGATATTCTACTGAATAACTGACCTGCTATCTCCAATAAACTAACAGAGGAAAGGGGAGAGGGGACTCTGACAACAATAAAGGGATTCAAGAGAGGAAAATCCTCTGCACAAATACTCACCACCTACACGAGCAAACCAGCCCTCGGGCCTTAGTGTCACAAGACACAGGAATCTTCCTGTGAAAGTCTCTGGTCACAGAGAAAGCTTCAGTTTAAAGCTTTACTGAATGAAAATCCAATTTCCCTGTAGCCAGAGTAATTATGAAACTCACCTTCATATCCACTTATAAGATCTTACTAGGGGAATAATAACAGGTTATCTGTAGTATCTGGATTCAGAGCTGGCAGCAGCCTGGCACAGGCATCTCCAGATCAACAGAAATGCTATTTTCCTCTTTGCCTAACTGATGAACTAAGGGTAAGAATTAAATAAAATTCACAATAATGCACAGATGTTACTAGCCATGCCATCTAGCCATACTCTTTCTTTAATGTAATTTAATATAGCTTTTATAGTGGGACTGTACCAAATTGATGGATATGTTTATAAAAAAAAAAGGATTAGTCTAATCTGGGAAAAGGGGAAAAGATCAATCTTCTTTTACTAAGCCAGCAAAGAAAGTAAAAAACCTAAAATTAAAACAACCACGTTAAATTGGATTAAGTTTAAACATACACATACACAATGTCTGTTATCTGATAATTCATAGGTACAAAATTTTCTCAAAATAGTTTACAGAAGCCAACATGGTGTTGCACATTTGTAATCCCAGTACTTGGGAGGCTGAAACAGGAGGATTGCCAAGTTCAAGGCCAACTTTAGCAACTTAGTGAGATCCTATTTCAAAATAAAAAGTAAAATAGGGCTGGGGTGTAACTCAGGGGTAGAATGCCCCTGGGTTCAATCCCCAGTACTCTCCCCCCAAAACACACTCACACATAAACACACAGTCCCACAGAATCAGTTAATAACCTTCCTTCTGCCCCAGGTGTTTCATTTCAGTTTAGACCTTAGGAAAAGGGTTAAATGAGTGCTGTGTGCATGTATGCCTCTACCAGCTTGTACCTCATCAAGATGTATGATTACAATGCACCAATAAATAAATAAATAAATATTTTTAAAAAGATGAACATACTGTGTTTTAATCACTTTTCATTAAAAACTACACTACAAGCCGGGCGTGGTGGCACACGCTTGTAATCCCAGCATTCGAGAGGCTGAGACCGGAGGATCTGGGTTTGCGGCCAGCCTCAGCTACCTAGTGAGGTACTCCGCAACTTAGTGAGACTCGGTTTCAAAATAAAGAATAAAAAAAAAAAATAGGGCTTGGGGGTATAGCTCAGAGGTAGAATCCCCCTGAGTTCAATCCCCAGTACCGAAAAGAAAAAAAAAAAAAAAAAAAACCACACTACAGTGGTGCAGGCCTGTAATCCCAGTACTTAGGAAACAGAGAGAAGAGGATCTCAGGTTTGACACCAGCCTCAGCAACTTAGCAAGACCCTCAGCAATCTAGCAATACCTTGTTTCAAAATTAAAAATAAAGAAAAGAAGAAAAGAGCTGGTGGTGTAGCTGGAGGTAGAATGCCCCTGGGTTCAATACCCAGTATCAAGCAAACAAACAAAAAATGCACTATGGTGGTATTTCTATTCTGCTTTGTATGTGTGTGTGGTACTGAGGATCAAACCCAGGGGCATTCTACCTCCAAACTATACCTACAGCCCTATTTTATTTTTATTTTGAAACAAGATCTCACTAGGTTGCTGAGAATCTCACTCCTTGCTGAGGCTGTCCTTAAACCTGTGATCCTCCTGTCTCAGCTTCCAAAGAACTGGGATTACAGGCATGCACCACTACACCTGGCTTCTACTCTGCTTTTTAATAAACATTTTCCCCATGAACCTTAGAAAGTAGACTCCTCCCCAAACCCCATTCTTCATTTCCATTCTATCCACATCTCATGCATTCCTACTGCATCAGATCCACGTCACATTTCGTAGGAATGAGCACTTGTCCCACTTCTACTAACTCTGATTCTCTAAAGTTCCCTATAAAGAATCTCTTGTGTTTTCCATCCACACCATCCCATCCCACCTTCCTGGTAACCGAGGCCTCTGTTCCTTGTGGGGAACCTCCCCTCTGGAATCTTACTCTAGGGCTCTAGGAGAGAGTACCCAGCTAAGACCTGGCCAATCCCAACACTGCATTCTCCAGCCATGTGACCCCCATCCAGGCTAATCAAAGATGCTTCCCTGGGTCTTTTATTGGAAAAGATCCCACAGAGTGGCATTCTCCCTGTGAGGCTATAGGTGCCAAAAACCAGAGCTGTTTTTGCCACAATGGAGAGAACCAGCCCAGAGCAAATGATGAAATATTTTTTGCATGACCCTGAGTCCCTGAATCCAGACAAGGGGTTTAAATACAATGCCACAACCTACTAAATTCCTCCTTTGACCTATGCCAGTTACAACTGGGATTCTGCCACCTGTTACAGAAAAAATAAAAGTCCTGATTAATAATGTATAAATAACCTAACAGTAATCTAAAAGGTAAATGGGGTTCCTTTTAAAAAATGTATGAAAACATAATACCTATAAATAAGTTCTGGTTCCTTGAAAAGATTACTTTGAGAGGACACCCATTTCTTCCCATCATGCTGTTATTACTGAAGCCTCGTTTGTATCACTCCCTTTTAAAACTTTCTTTACAGTCACGGCTCATTTGTCTTCACTTCCCATGCAGCCTTGTCCTCAGCCTCTATTTAATAGGGGACACAGACTGAGTGGTTAATAGCCGGACCACTCACCTGTGTAAATCAGCTCTTACGAGCCACCAAGCCTTCCTCACTGCTTGCACTGGTACAAAACCTCCCCCAACTGACCCTTTTCTATTACTTCACACTATAGCAGAACCCAGAGATATTCTTACATTCCGTTTCCTACCCTGGTTTGGTGGGAAGACAGTTCAAAAACCCACAATGTTTACTGGCCCCCAGCACTCAAAAGAACATTTTTAGACGTGACCTTTCTTCCTACATCACTATACACAAACACGCACATACTCACAGACCGTATTATCAGACCACACAAGAAATGTCTGGATGTCTTACATGTCCCTGGTGCGTAGGGTGCTAGTCCATCAGAACCCTGATTTCATCTAATATACTGGGTTCTGTATTCTCAGTGTTTTGGTTCTATGGCCAGAGACTACCGTGGCTGCATCCCAAGAAGAGTGGCCCAAATCCCCATGACACACAAACCTGCGTTTCACACAGAAAAGATGGACTAGCAGGACCTTTTCATCCTGGCTCCCAGCTTGCTCACACACTCTTAGATCCAAGGAAATTCACTATACATGATCAATTACATAAGAAATGTTCCTCAAAAAAAAAAAGAAAAGAAAAGAAATGTTCCTCTCCAAATCCCAGGATCAAGCACAGGACTCTGGAGACTAAAATATCTCCTGCTTCTCCAGTTGAAATGTAGCTTGTAGGTGTAAGGAATCTGTGTAGATCTATGACTTCTGCAGACCCTATCCTCCAAACTCTGACCTTTAATAACACAGTGGGCTAGGGATGTAGCTCAGTAGCAGAGTGCTTGCCTAGAATGCTCAAGGCCCCAGTACTGAAAAAAAAAGAAAGAAGAAAAGGAAAGAGAATTCCAGATGAACAAGAAAAATCTTGTAACAGATTTGAGTGAATCACACGTCAACTTTATCCAAAATTTATTTTTAAACATATAATAAACCATTCAAAATTCCAAAATTCCAAATAAGACTTGTAAAAATAAGCTTATTTTTTAATGAATTTATTGATTGTTTTGTGTGTGTGTGGTGCAGGGGATTGAACCCAGAGGCATTCTACCTCCCAAGCTACCCCCCCTAGCCATTTTTTCAACTTTGTTTTGAAACAGGGTCTTGTTAGGTTGCTGAAAGCCTCCCTAAGTTGCTGAAGCTGGTCTTGAACCTACAATCCTCCTGTTTAAGCCTCCTAAGTACTGTGATTACAGGCATGCACTACCATGCCTGGCTCAGGATGGCTTCAGATTTATAGGGGAACTTCTAAGATAATACAGAGTTCCCATATACCCTACACCCAGTTTCCTATATTATTAGCATCTCACATTTGTCACAATTAACGAACCAATAATGATAATTTCTTTGAAATTAACAAAATTGAATTATCTTAAAGAATAAGCAAACCAGGTGTGGTGGTACATGCCTGTAATCTAGACCCTTTTTCCAAAATTAAATTTAAAATCTGTCTGGAGGTGTAGCTCAGAGGTAGAATGCCCCTGAGGTGAATCCCCAGCATCTCTCTCTCTCTCTCTCTCTCTCTCTCTCTCTCTCTCTCTCACACACACACACACACACACACACACACACACACACACACACACACAGAATAAACAAGAGAGAGAGCTGGGTATAGTGGCATGTGCCTATAGTCCAGGCTATTCCAGAAGCTAAGACAGGAGGATCACTTGAGACTTGGAGTTGGAGACTAGTCTGGGCAACATAGTGTAATCCCAACTCAAAAATAAAAAAAGGAAGAGGAAGAGAAAGAAAAGGAGGGGGAGGAGAAGGAGATAATAGCTAGAAACATTTTTAAAAGAAGTACAATTCTGGGAGAACTTTCTTATCAGACATTTAAAGACAATGACATTACAACAAATAAAACAGTTTGCTTCTTAGCATAAAGAGCCAGGCTGACCAAAAGTTCCAAGGAATTTAAGTGTTGGATAAAGGTAATACTTGAAAGCAAAGAGGGAAGAAGGATTACTTAAAATGGTTCCGGTATACTGGCTAGTTATTTGGAAATAAATCAAGCTGGAATCCAATTGCCAAATAATTCCAAGATTAATTAAATGTTTAAATGTGAAAAGTTAATATTTTCAATATCAAAAATAAATGTTAAAAATTCTAGAATGTTAAAATCCTTTTAAGTATGATACAGAAGTCAAAAACTTAAGACTATAATAAAACATAATATTTACTATAAAAACTTTTTTAAAACTTCTGAAAGGAGAAAAAAAACATTGACAGAACTAAAATGCAAACCAGAGAAAGCATTTCTAGTACACATGACAAGCAAAAAAAATCTTATAAACAAAGAAAGCTTACAAGCCAATATTGTTACTAGATGAACTATCTCAGTTTCTAGCTAGATCCAGTCAACTCGACTGTGGAGCCTCTTCCTCTCACCTTGCTTTATTCTAGCAATTCTATCCCCTCCCATCAATCTTCTCTCTTTTTGATCATTTGCATCAGCAAACATGCAAGCAGTTCTTCTAAATATAAATAAGTAAAAACAAAACAATTTAAGAACCCCACCACCTCCAGACCTTCTTTTCTCAACCAACTAGAACCTTATTTCTTTGCTTTTTGCCCCAAAACACCGTGAAAGAGTTGTGTTTATAAGATGTTTCCAGTTTAATCTCTTGTTACCTCTTAAACTCATCTGTATCAGTCTTTTGTCCCTTCCCTCTAATCCACCTAGAGGTAACTGCAGTTAATAGATGTCCTGAGCACTTTTTTTTCTGCAAATACAATACACGCCAATTTTTTTTTTTAAGTTATCTCTGGGTGGTGAGATAAGAGATGACTTTTCTTCTTTATGATATTTTGTTACTGTCTGAATTTTTTAAAAATGATAAGTCTGTATCACTTTCTAGTCAAGGAGGGGAAGCTGTTTATTTTTAGATAAAGCCACCATCTTAGCCTTACAGGTGGCTTTGCTTTAAAAATTGAAGAGTTGGAAATAAAGATAGAATGAATGAACGTGTTTACTTTTAGTAGAAAAATACCTACTAAAATATACAGTAGCCCCTTGTTTCTGAGAAACATCTGGATGACTTTTTATTAGTGTAGATTCTAGATCAGTATTTCTCTGGATAGAGGTTCTGATCTTTTCTTGGGCAGATGACAGGGAGAAGGAAAAATGGTGAGTAGAGGGTCTCAGAAGGTCCTAGGATGAGACTATAGACATAAGAGGTCCAAAATATTCCTTTGGGTCATGAACATATCCTTCCCTCATGCGATGTACCCTTACCCCCTTCAACACACACACACACACACACACACACACACACACACACACACACACACACCCTTATCCCCACTGCATCTCAAATGCTGAGACCACTGTGATCCTCATTTCCAAGTTCCCTTCCCATCTTTCCTGAGTAGCTCCTTTCTTACCCTGATCTGAAGAAACCTGTCATTTTCCCTCCCATTTATTAGATGAATGTAATGTAGTTCCTGCTTTAAAATAAGATAGTTAAAAACATAGTATAAAGGCAATAAGCCTACAGAGCCTCAAATAAATTTTAAGTATTTCTTAAGGGGCAAAGAATTTTTTTCAAAAGGTCAATACTCTTCTTGAAGTCTCAAACACAGTACTTTGCAATGGCCTCTAAACACACATTTGGCAAATTTGATCTAAGCTGAAGCCAATCATTTTTATAAGAAAGAAAATGACATGTATACATGTATGTATGTATGCAAACATAGGAAAAAGTCTCAGAGTGCGTGCAACATAATAAGAGCTTCAAAGGTTCGGGATATAACTCAGTGATAGAGCACATATTCAAGGACCGAGGTTTGATCCCCAGCACTACAAAAAAATAAAAATAAAAATCTGAGTGCAATGGCACATGCCTGTAATCTCAGTACTTGGGATGCTAAGACAGGAGGATCAAAGCCAGCCTCAGCAACTTAGCAAGACCCTAAGCAACTTAGGGACCCTGTCTCAAAATAAACAATAAAATAGGACTGGTTGTATAGCTCAAAGATAGAATGCCTCTGGGCTCAGCCTCTAAACCCAAAATTTAAAAGTAGCTTCATCTGGGTCATTGGAAGGGAGGAGTTTTAATCTCTTTCCTTGTATAGCTGTATTTTCTAAATGCTCTATAATTTATTGCATTACTTCCATCATAAAAATATTAAATGCATCAACAGAATATGAAAACATGCCCCAAAAGAAAAGAGTGGGAAAGGCCAGCAGACAGCGAGGGAAAAAGTCACAGCAGCAAAGTGAGACTTGAAGGCAAAGACACTTCTGAATAGTCCCTCCTCCTTGAGAGGAGCAGAACACAGCACAAATCACGATTCTTCATCAAACCCGGGAGTCCATTCTTTCTTCTTGGTAGTAGAGCTAACAGATCCCAGCCAAGTCCAATGCAAGGCAATAACAAAAACATAAGAATTTCAACAACATTAACAACTTTCTGCTGGGGGTGGAGATGGAGGAGGGCACTCAGGAACGTGGCTGTTCACTGAGCTGCTGATCTTCCCAGAACTGAGGCTCTCCACCTTTGCTTTGCATCTCCAGCTCCAGGAGCCACTCAAGAGCAGGCTATCTGCTTTCAAGAAGTAAATCTCCTGGACGGGTACCTTATGTTCACAAGCCCGCGAGGGAAGGTGCTGGGCTGTGTGCTGAAACTCCGGGCCAGAGTCTCAGCTATCTCTTTTGGCACAGGTTCTCAGGGATGAGACCATGTCTAGCGGGGATTTTCTCCAGATCCGACAGCCTTGGCCTACCAAAACGCCCAGCTTTGTTTTCACCATACATCACTCACCACGAGTCTTCTCATCTTTCCTTTCAAGCATCCACAGGTCAAATACTATGTGTTCCCAACAGTCTGTGAGCTTCTTGGACCAGCAACAGGACATTCATTTTGCTCACCACTCCTTCCACATTTCTATTGTGTTCAGCTTCCCACTCCCCCTACCCCTGTCCCCACAGAGTAACTTCCTCCTTGTTTAATAACTTGGACCACAGTCAAGGTTGATGTGTTTCTCCATTTTGCAGGATATTTTCTTCAAGCGAGACAAAACAGAGGCCAACAGGGTAGCCAAGGCTTATTAGCAGCCTTAGGAAATCAGCAGCCATTAAGAATACCCCTAGAAAATGTTTATAAAGAAATAAAATGCAAGGCATCATGAAAAGAAGTGTTCAGGGTGGTGGAGCAATGCCTAGAAAGATTCCCTGGCAAATTGGGACCTATGTTTAAAAAAAAAATCTAATTTCATTTTTTTATGGGTAAAGGAAAGGACAGAGGCTTCGTGAAACACCTTCTCTCTAATTTAAACTGAAACGTGGGGTCATAAAAGTAGCTCATCCCAGTGGACATGCAGAGATTGAAAAATGAGTTTAAAAGGGTCTGGGGATGTAGCTCAGTAGAAGAGCACTTGCCTAGTATGCATGAGGCCCTGGTTCAATCCCCAGCACTACAAAAAACAGAGGGGGGGGGGAGGGGGAGGAGATAAAGAAAATAAGTAAAGGACAAAGGAATAAGTCAGTGGACAAGTTTTTCATTTTAGCTTGCCCATTTTCTACTAAAACCCTCTCCCCACCCATTCTAGTAGCATTTCTCCCGACATCTAATGAAAGGTGTTTCCATGGACTTGCTTAAGACATACGGAAACATACGTATTCTTTTTGGAATCAGTTTTGGTTTTTTGTTTTTTTTAAGTGACCCTTTCAAGGAAAGAAGACATGAACCAGTGTTTAGGAGTTAGTCTGAGGTACATGATCCATGATCTTTTTTTTTTTTTTTTTTCAGTACTGAAGATTGAACCCAGGGACATTCTACCTCCGAGCTACACCCCCAGTCCTGTTTTTTATTCTTTTTTGAAACAGGGTCTCACTAAGTTGTGGAGAACCTCACTAAGTAGCTGAGGCTGTGAGGCTGGTCTTGAACCTGGATCTTCCAGTCTCAGCCTTCAAAGTACTGGGATTACAAGTGTGTGCTATCACACCCAGTCCTATTTTTATTCTTTATTTTTTGAAACCAGGTCTTGCTAAGTTGTGGAGGGCCTCACTAAGTAGGTGAGACTGGCCACAAACCTGTGATCTTCCTGTCTCAGCCTCCCAAGTACTGGGATTACAAGCATGTGCCGCCATGCCCAGCTACATGATCTTTTAATAAAAAAAAAATTAATAGGGCCTTCTTTTTATGAATGGTATGGAAATTACATCTTTCTTTTTATTTAAAACGTGAGTGAAACAGCCAGTTTTCTTGTGACAGATCTACCTTGTCAGATTTTTCTTACCATTGATTTCAGATAATGTCAAGATACTAGTTAAGGATAAAAGGAAAAGGCTGTCTTTCTCCACTTCATAGAGTGTCTTTTAATTTCTGAAATGTATTTTCCTAATATGGAAAATACAACATTTTTGCATCACAGCAAGAGAAAGTAAATCCAGTATCATAGAGGATAGTGACCTCCCCATCCTAGATTTTTTTTTTTTTTGTATTGGGGATTGAACCCAGAGGCATCCTACCTCAGAGCTATACCCCCAGACTTTTTTATTTTATTTCATTTTGAAACAGGGTCTTGTTAAGTTGCTAAGCCTGGCCTTGAACCTGCAATCCTCCTGTCTCAGCCTACCAAGTACTGGGATTACAAGGCATGTGCCACCACTCTTGGCTAGATTGTTTCTTCTCTGAGTAGAAACCAAACTTTCTTTTGGAATTGTAGCTGCACCCCAATCCATTTCTCAGCTGTTTTTGGGCAGAATGCTAAAGAGTCATCATCTTTTGAGAGCTAAAAGACAGGCAAACTGGGGTCATGAAAGAGCAAAGAGTTGTAAATTCAATCTAAATGTCACAGCCAACATTTTTAAAAAATGATGAACAGTATAGAAACTATCAACATGCACAGCACATCATAAGTACTGTTTAGTGAAAATGTGTGTGTTTTGGGGGGGTTTGTGTGTGTGTGTGTGTGTGTGTGTGTGTGTGTGTGTGTGTGTATGAATGAACATGTACATATATTGGATCTCAGTATAAAAAGGTATTTCTATCTGTGGTCATAGCCTAAAAAGTTTAAGAAACTCTAATCTAAGGCCCTGGGATCAGAAAGAAATAATTCCAACATGGCTGTGCCATTTTCTCTGTGGACTGGGTTAGGAGGCTCAATCTCTCTAGCCTCATCTGGATCTGACCATAGATAGCATCAGGGGTTGGTTGTTAAGATCAGAAGAGGAAACATATGTGAAGCTCCCCATATGGGGCTCTGTAACATCAACATACATTCTTAGATAAATATTGCAGTCACAAAATGGAAGCAGAAATCAAACGGCTCACAATATGTCCTAAGGGATAAATCCAACATGTGAAAGATGTCAGAAAATTAGGCAACTGTAATTTTTTGTTCTCTTAGAGTACACGAGATTGTCTGTTAAGGTCATTTGATCCTTTTTATATAGCTCCCTGAATAAAGTTAGCATTCAAGAAATCGATTTTTATTTCAGAAATTATTTTCCAAGATATAAGTAACAAACCAATGAAAATTCTTCTAGTTTGGGGGGTTTTGTTATTGTTGTTCCTTTGGTAGCACTGGGGATTGAACCCAGGAACATTCTACCTCGAAGCTACACTCCCATCCCTTTTTATTTTTTATTTGAAAACAGTGTCTTGCTAAGTTGTTAAGAGCCCTGCTAAGTTGCTGAAGCTGTCCTCAAACTGTGATCTTCCTGTCTCAGCCTTCCAAATACTGGGATGAGAGGCATGCACACCATGCCTGCTTTTTTTTTTTCTTCTTTCCTTTTCTTTATACAGGATTGAAAAAAGCAAATTCATACTTTGTGCTTTATCCTTACAATACAGTTTCTGGCTCCCCTGCAAGTACAACTATCACATATCTAAAGACCTTTAAAAGTATCAAATTTATCTCAACTGTGGAAAGACCCAGACGCAAACAACACATGCCCAGATCCCTTATCTGTAATTTTTGTAATTCAACCAACCAACCCTGTATTCCAGCATGAAGAAATTTTAAAAACTGAAACATACTGTTCACTTCATAATCATGTTCTGTCTGATCTTGGCATTTACTATGGGGAGAGTTATTGAGAGGAGAGAAGAGGAGGGGGGAGGAGGAAAGGAGGGAGGAGGAAGAGGAGGAGGAGGAAGAAGAGAAGGAGGAAGAGGAGGAGAAAGGGGAAATATAGAAAGGTGGGACCAAAAAGTTGAGAAATGTAAGAGAAGTGGGGAGTAGGTAGAAAGATAAAATTGTCATCTGCCCTCTGGATGGAAGTGGGGAGAGAAACAACTCAAAGCAACAGAAAGCTTTTTGAGAGAGGGAAAGTGGAGATTTGGATAAAACAGCAGAAAATTGGGGGAGGACCATGAGAGAAAGAATCTAACAATAAGTCTTGGAAGATGAAAAGCAACTCTACCAATCACTGAAGGACAATCCAAAAACCAGGATTGAGCCAAAGAACGAAGGGAGATGCAGTCTGGTTCTGGTGTTTAAGCTGAGAAAATAAAAATCAGAAGAAACAGCTACAGAAATGCTCCAAGGTGCAGGCTATAGGGCCCAGGGAAGGCACAAATATTTCAAAATGAAAAGAAAAAAAAAGTCTTGCAAAGTCTGGCCACAGATTTAGAGTAAAACCTAAGTTTTCCTTGGGAGATTCAAAGGTAAGTTTGGAAAAGCAAATTCAAGTAAGTTAAGACTGAGACTTGACTGATCTAACAGGCACATTTCTAATGTCACAAGGAAATGAACAAGGTTCCTGCTGCATGGTTTTTACCTTTTTTTCCAAGGATATGTTGATGAAAAATGTTACCACCTCCATTTGTCCCACAGTATGTCTAGAATAAACAAGAAGGGGTGGGAGGATATTTCCCATCCCCCAGCCACTACCCTGATTACCCATATGTCAGTCCTAACTCTTGCATTGCCCCAGATGTCAGCCAGCCGGGCCCTTGTCCACTCACTTGCTCTGCCCTTCTGTCCATTTCACTGAGCTGGAGCTCCCAGCAGCAACTCTAGAAGAGAAGAAGAGGTGGGGAATGGAGCATGGGGGCTCGGGCAAGACTCCAGTCCCAGAATCCAATGAGAATCCATGAAATACACAGAGACACAGTGCTAGCTGTGTCTCAGCAAGATGGATGAATAGAATCCCCATTACAGAAGCCAGTAGCCAGGTGGAAGTCACTACAGAGAGACTGGACAGAGCCTGCCTGGACTTTGCAATCAGATCTGGGCCTGGAATTCCAGCATTGTCACTTAGTAGAATGTGAACCTGGGAAGTTAGACCTCATATGTGGCCTACCAGAACAGCACCTGGTACACCACAGGCACTTTGTGAGTGTGACACTCTGCTGCCATCTCTTCAGACTTGTTAAACAACGGAAAATGAGTTATTCTGCTGTTGTGAGGCAGCCACGCCTACCTTCTTTTCTTAGTTTGTATGTGCAAAGAGAAGCCCCTACCTATGTTCACAGTTGTATTTTCTCTATGGTGGTTGAATATCATGTGTGAGCAAAACCTGTTGGTGCAGCCGGGTCTGAGCACCTCTGATTTCAGATTGTCCAAATCATCACCACAAAGTACAAATTTGCATCCTGGACTTTTCACAAGCAAAGCATTTCTTGATAAGATAGCGTAATGGTTAACATCTGGGACATAACTAGCAAAACATAAATATTGCACAAGGTTGCATGGACACAACTTTGCAGAATTTTAAAACATTCGACAAGGAGAGGCCATATGAAGTGTTTCCAATATTCCCAATTCCCTTAGTTCCAGACAAAACATCCCCTATTTATATTTTTTAAAAAATTAATACTGAACACAACCCACCAATTGGGGAGGGAGCAAACCATCTCAATGCTACGGAATGCGATGCCCATTTTTTTTTCCTAAAACTGTACTCCCTTGGTAAGTTAAAAGCACTTTAAACAGGTGTAAGTTTAAACAGGTATATGTTGCTGTTGAGGACAATGGAGTGAAGACCTTACCCCTTTAAGGTGGCTCCTAAGTTCATCTGATTCCAGGTCATGCATTCAAGCTGGGAGGTCATCTGGTATAAATTGTCACTGTTGGAACATATCCAGAGTTAGAAACACGTAAACAAACACACACACACACACACACACACACACACACACACACACACAAATTATTTCTTCAAAAGCAATGAAGTTTTAACTTGTCTTTAGAATGCAAACCTCTACATTTTCCAGAATGATAGAATATGTGCATCTGAAATGATTTTCATTTCATCTCACTGATCTTACACGGTTACTGACTTCACACACAGCAAAAAGGATGTGAGAGTAATTTGGAAGCTTTTAAAAACCTTAGTATAGCAAACATCAGAGTTTCTAAAGAGGTATTAAACCTTGGAGGGGAAGAAGCTAAGGGGAGTGAAACTTTGAAAGGCAACACAGGCTGGATAACTCAACATTAAAGTTAAAAGCCTGGAGCTGAGAGTAAAAAGACAGCAGATTAATTATTCGTGAAAAGGCCATTAAGTTGTTTTAATCAAAAGGATAAGTATCATGTGGATTATGAGGGCCCAAAAAGTCAAAGAGGGATGGGTGATGGATGGCCTAATACGCAAGGACATGACGAACAAAAGAAAGAGGACGATAAACTCTGTACACAGCTGAAGGAATTACTCTCTGTAAATTTTATAATCCTGGTAACGAGTCAAGTGGAGTTTTAAAAAAAAATAAAAAGTCAACAATTTACATTAAGATCCCAAAGGAGAAGAGACATCACCATGTAAACCAACCAAAAGCTGTTTTCTCAAACCCTTTAATATTCATCTTGTTTCTAGAAAACCAGCATCTAAATCAGTTACCAGAAATCTACATTACCAAAGTCTACTAGGAATAAATTTAGGTCTGAACTGAAATGGTTAATTAGGAAATCTGAGACCCAAGAGATTAATGGTTTGTCTGGGAACCTCGGGTCTAAACACATTACCGAAGAACATTTTCACTCTACCTTCGTGGCAGAAGTGAGAGAAGATAAGCATTCGATATCTAATGTGTGATATCAGATCACAAACCCTGGACTATCTCTGTCTTGTCAGGGCATTCCTTTCCGTTGCAACACTGACTTTTAATTCAGAGAGGGTTTTCTCAGGCCAACTAAACTGAGGACGTGGGGAGGGGAGGGGTGAGAGGAATTACAGCAACTCAGAATAAATGAATACTGTGCTTTCTCCACTTAGCTTGATAAATCATGGAAGAGTCCATCTGACTCACATATAATCACTCTGAAAATTATTTGGAACTCCTTAGTGGCCAGTACACAGGATAAGGAGGAAATCAGATGCAGGAGGGAATTTTGCATATGAAAAGTGAAGTGACTTCAAACTGGAAGTATGTGCAAGTTTCATTAGTCAGTGTATATCTGGACCCCATCATTCATCCCTGTGTCTGACTGGCTATTATGCTACTACAATATCCTACATATCAATGGGAAAAAATGATTAGTTTCTCCTGCAGCTTCCCTGTTTGCAGCAGCAGTTGGTGCTGGTCTGTGCCACTACATTTCGCAATTCCACAAATTCTTGCTGTAAGGCTGGTGTAATTAATTCCTGAAGGACCCCAACTTTTATTAGAAGTGCCAGCCTGCTGCATTTACCACGGGAGAGTTTCTTGAACTTTCTTTGGGCTGACAGTTCATTAATAAGAAGCCTCCTCCACAATCTCTCCACTGGTTTTTGTTCTCCTGCACCTTTTCATCAAGCAATCCATTTATTAATCTTGCCATTAATCTCGGCCAACAGGCATTGTATTCCCCAGGTAGCTCTCTATTTTTGTCACTAATTTTTTAAAAATTGTTCACCAACCCAAATCACTCAGCCCCAGTTGACAATTTTTCCTAGGCCCTGTTGGGATGTGGGATCTTTCTGAAATTACTTAATCCTTTGGTAAGACTAAGAATATGATCATTTTCAAGAGGGCTTGGAAACCAGATGAGTGACAGAAGTTTATGCACAAGGATGAATGAATCCCAAATATCTAACCTTATGATTTAGCAATTTTCTCACAGACTCAAAGTATAGTCCCACTGATTCCTAAGGAGTCTCTATATAGAAGGATCCCAAGAAAAAAATATTTTTAAGGATATTTCCTTGGTACCCAGAAAGCAAACTTTCTTAAATCCAGGGTTTGTGTCTTATAAAGGTGTATCTTCCTAGTCGGTGCTTAATGAATCCTCTGTACTGCATTGTCCAATATGGTAGCCACTGGCCAAATCTGGTTAATGAGCACTGGAAATATGGCTAATGCTACACACTGAAATAAGGTTTGGGTTATATAGGGTTAAATATGATATTTCTAAAATAATTTTGTTTTTCTCATTTTAATGTGGTTTTAAGGCATTTACTGACCAATTTCAAATTCCATGTATGACTTGCATTATATTTCTACTGGACAGTGGTACTTTGTAAGTTGGGGGACATGGAAAAAATCATAGTTCAGCTCTCTGCACCTCAGTTTTCTCATACATCAAACAGGAATATTTGTCTCTGTCAGTCTTGTAGGGATACTATAAGGCTTAAAGAAGGTAATGCCTGTAATGTTTCTTTCAAGACAATAAGGTAATATACTTTAATTTTTTTCTAACCTGTCAGACTTTGCACAGTACTTTCATACACTCTCAATATGGTTCACAAAAATTTTGTGAGTAAGCATAATTATGACCTCTGTTTATTAGATGAGGACTAGAACTCAGAAGGGGCCTAGTATTGGCACGCCTGTTGTCCCCCCAACCCCACACCATCCCCTGGAGGCTTCCTGACATTATTCAGCCTCTGAGTCTAGTCTCAAATAATAACAAAAACAACAACAATAATAATGATACAGGCAAGAATCCAGAAGTGAAAGAAAACATGCCCAAGGGAACATGATGGCCAACCCTGTCTCCAGGGAGCTTCAATGATACAAGATGCCCACTGTATCCTCTTCAGCTCAGTAAGGATAGTGCTTCCCCTTCAGTTACTTAAGATCTCAGGAGGAGCCTCACTTTGTGATTCAGGTGTCCTGATAGCTCAGTCTGCAAACCCTTGGAAGAGGAGAGAAAGCAGGGAGGGTGGACTGGACAGAAGGACTTTCAGAAAATCCCCAAGCTACTAATAGGTTTCCTGAGGCCAGAGAGGATCAGAGCGCAGTTTTAACCACATCCTGCCTTCTGCTGGCTGGGCTCTGCAGTGGCTCAGTCAGTTGCCCTGACTGGCACAACCTTCCTCTGGAAGTCAGTGACAGCAATGACAATAACTGCTGCTGGGAGAGGACAGAATGTGAACTTGAGCTAAAAATACTGGGTCCAAGCACGCTTAGGCTCTGATCTCTCTGGGCAATCGGTCAACAACCAGCTTTCATCATGGAAGTGCACGGAAAGAGACAGCATGGACCAGAGAATATATGGCCTCTGGCAAATGAAGCCTCTCATTATTAAATGACCACTGTAGGTGTCGACCGTCTCATTCCCAGAGGAGATCAGATAAGCAGGTGGCTTGACTTGCAGAGACCACAGTGGTCACGTAGGCACTTCAGCTCTAACTCTGCCTGTTCAGAAGTGAATTCGGAAATTGCCAGCTGCCAAAAGATATTCCAAAAGTCACGGTATCCTTTATACTTTTTAAAGTAGATCTTTTTTTTTTTTAAAGCCACTTATTTCCTTGTAAGAAATGTTTGAAGTTAGTGGCAAGGAAGAGAGGAAAGAAACTTCTATAACTGGGATTAATGCAAGTTGGAGTAAAATAAAAGGAAGTCAGTCCTAGCAAAAAGGGAAACTTAAAAGGAAATCAGTAGTAGATCATATAGAGTTTGTTTTGGCCTGGACTGCAGTATTACTGAGTTCTCGACCTCTCCACAAAAAGAAAGGAAGGGGAAAAAAAAAACCCTCAGCTATTATCTAGACTCGAACCCCTCCAATCTTCAGGTGCACGTGTGATTCAAGTCCATTTTCATCTTAAGTGTGTTTACTATATTCAGAAGAAGGGAAGGTTCATGTTACCACTGGAATAGAATCTTCTAGCCTGGATGACATTAGGGTTTCTTCTGTGACATGGTTGCTAGCTGGCAAAGTAGCATTTTAGTAGAACTGAAATGTCCCCACTGGATCAAAATGCCAAACAAGAAAAAAAGCAGAGATAACTGGCATCTGTAATCAGAATTTGTGAAGTTTCCAGTTTCTGCTCTAACAGTCCCATGAGAGCAAAGAGGCCTCTGTGGGATTACGTCTACCCACTAACCAGGCTGGTGCAACAGGGTGCATCCAGACAGTCCCACAACCCTCCTTCTGCCTGCTTCCCTCCAAAAAGCCTTGGAAGCTGCCTGCCCAAAACTTTCTGCTCAGCAGGCCACGGTGAATAATTATTTCATAGTCACTCTTTTGCTATTGTAATTTCTCTCAAGCTCGCCAGTTCACCAAAGGAAACCCCACTGGGGATTCTATTTCTATTAATAAACACTTGGTCAGCACAAAAGTTAGAGGAATATTTGGAACTAGATTTTTCCCCCTCCCAGGAGACGAGTACAGTTTAAGCCTGTGATTTTGATAACACTGCTCACTATTCTGGAAACCATTTCAGACCTTCCAGCTACCTGTGCAAGAAACAAACAGTAGTATTGTACTAAGTAAAAATGCCATGTAAAATGCACATAGATACACAAGTGAAAAGAGGCATTATTAATTATGATTTTATTTTCTTAAGCACCATCTGTCATCTGATTTATGTCTGTCAAAGCCTACTCCAAATGGTAAGTCCTGCACTTCCTATTGACCTGCAGATGCCAAAATTCTGCAAAAACCCTGTGGCTGCAAAGGAGGCTTCATTCCTGTGAAAGGCAACCTACTGGCCACAGGCTCCACCATCAACATCACAACTGGAAAATTATCAACATTCAGTTAAAATATTCAAACCAAGGATAATTGCTTCCAGAGTGGGAACAGTGTTACCTGGGAAAGGGTAAATGTAGAGCAAAATGAAATAAACGTCCTCATTTAAGTTGGTAGCACAGCGGCTAAAGAAAGATATACAAAGCTAATAAAAGAGCAAAAGGAAAGGGGAAAGACTAGAATTCCAAGAAAAAGATCAGTGCAAGTGGGAATGTTTCAGAAACAGTGCCCAGAAGTTTTCAAAGCTGCTGTAAGGATTAACCCATGACATGGGAACAGCCAGGGCTCTGGGCCTCCAAGGAGGTCCTAAGCAAAAGATGTTAAGGGAGGCTGGGGAAGAGGGAGCAAAGGAGGAGAGCAGGTCCAGCTAGCTGCTCAGTGTCTTGGTAGACACTGAGGAGGAGGTGTTTAGTGCAGCTGAACTTCACTACCTTTCCCCTCCAGGGGATCATGGTGTCTGCCCTTCCCTGGGACCTTGACTCTGGGGCAAGCATAAACCTGTGTGGCCCTGGAAGCAGTTGGTCCTTCCGAGTAGAATGCACAGGAGAAAGGTCTAGAATTCTTTTGGTGCTTGAACTGAGCTTCACCCCAGGAGTTCATGCCCAGGGGTAACAACAAAGCTAGAGTGGTCTGGAGTTTGAAAGACAGCTTTGTGAGTTAGGATTTCAGGAGAAAGCTCAAGTCTACCTCTGACAATACCCAACAGGGAATAAATACACTGCCCTCAAAGAGCTTTCTATGGGTAAAACTAATGGACAGTAGCACTTTCACAACTGTGGGAACTAAAGTCCAACCTCCAACAAGACTAAGATTCTCTTCTATCTTCAAGAAGGACTTGGCACTTACCCATGTGAGGGAGCGGGTGCAGAGGGCAGGAGGAAGGATTCTGGAGCCTCACTATCTGAATCTGAACACCTGTTCTACCCCACACAGTGTCACATTGGGGAAATGCACATCTCAGGGCCTCAGTTTCTTCCTCTATAAAATGGAAATGATAACCCACTGCCTACCTCAAAGTGTTGTTGTGTAGATTAGAGAAGTCAGGACTTGTAAGGTACTTACAATGGCAATCAGTACCCAGTAAGTCTACATAATAAGCATTCGTTCATATTACTTACCAGCAAAAGGTTCTGGCGTAGACTACATAAGGGGAATAAATCAGGTGAAGAAGCCTGAGTGGTCCACTAGGCAATTCAGAGTACACAAGGGCTTTGAAGTCAGAGAGACTGGGAATCAAATCCTGATTCCAATTCTTATTCGCTGTGTGACCTTGAGCAAGTTAGTTCCAATTTCTGAATGCATTTCCTCATCAGTAAAATGGAGATTATAGTACCTACCTCATAGAGTATTCAGAGGATTTAATGAGTGAACTGGAGGAATCACTCAGTGTAGAGACTAACGGCACATAGTTGCCTACAGTAAATCCCTGTTACTATGTTATTGGGACCCATACTTTTATCCAGCTGTGATCATTGGGTTCCACATGGGCAAACATCAGGTTTCAGAAGCTTTAGTGACCTTTAGGAAAAAACTCTGCCTACCTTCCATATTTGGGAAGGGGAAGGACCTATGGAAGGATGGGACAAAACACCTGCAATCACTTCCCGTAAGTTGCTGGGGGCATTTTCTAGTCACTTGTTCATATGCAAACAAGAATGTGTGCAGCTGTAACTTCTCAGATGTGTTAGCTGAGAGAAGGGAATTACGCAGTGCAGCGGTCAAGGAAAGAACTGGAATTCTGAGACATTCCTCAAAGCAAACTCACATCATGCCATGCTTATTTCATATCAGACAAGTACCAGTGCCTCCGTTTCAGGTGGGGAAAGACAACTAGATCCCAAGACTGGGGAAAAGGGATTGAGGAAAGGGGAGGGGGCTGAGCATTCTGCCTCAGGGGGTCAAATGCAACCAGACAAAACACCAGCGTGCCTTTCCCAGGTGGTCCCAATTTTAGACAGAAAAAGGAATGGACCCAACTACCAGAAGAAGCACCACTGAATATTTAAAATTCAAAAGTTAACCCATTAAGCAATTAAAATTGAATCCTACTTCCCCATGCTTTTCAAACACTGCATTCACAAAAGCATTTAAATATGCATCAAACTTTCTTTTGGAATAGGAAAGAAGGAAATCACATGCCTGCAGTAATGTTGGTGCACAGGCCCAGTTTTAAAACATCCCTGAACCTACCCATTCATCATTACTGCATGGAAGGTACATGGTCTTGGGAAAGTAATCAGCAATGTTGTGAATTTAGAATGGATGGAGCTTCTAAGACCCAGAGCACATATTTTAACGGAGCAAACTCTTTTCCTAGAGGTGTCATAAATTCTTTTTTTTTTCATTTGAGATGTTTCTACCTAGAGAAATTCTGTAATAGGAGATGTTATTTTTTATAATACTCATGTAAAAACAAAGCTGAAGAAATTACATGGAAATAAGAAATGGATAAGCAAATATTTCTGAAAGATGAATATGACAAAATTAGAAGCTGGATTAGAAAAGTGAAAATTTTACATAAAAACAATCCAGGGGCTAGGGTATGTGTGGCTCTGTGGTAGAGTGTGCATTCAATATGCTTCAGGCCCTGGGTTCCATCCCCAGCATCAAATAAATAAATAAATCTGAGTGACTTTTCTTAGTTCCATAGTTACCACAAATTCAGCCCTGAGTCAAACTAAATAAAAATCCACCACAGGGGCTTGGTTTGGAGAATTGCTACTAAACCAGTGGTTGTAATCACTTCATCCTGGACCTCCCTCCCTTTCTAGGCTGCTCAGCCTCTCAGATGGGCCCCTTTCTAGTGGCCCAAAGTCTAGGCTTGGCAGTGAGGGGAGAAAGATATTCATGTAGCAACATCACTGCTGCAAAAGAATGCAACACCTCCCAGCTCTCAAAACCCAAGTAAGTATCCTGCCTGTGTCAACATTGCCCACTCCCCCACCAAGCTCTTCCTCTTACCTGGAGTGCCCCTGGGAGGCACTCCAGGGAGTGGTGGGCCAAGGTCTACCCATGGGGAACCATGGCAACTTCCCACTTTGTGGCTGTATAATAAGAACAATGACACCCAGGCCATCAATAGGCAGGAGGGAGCTGCTCAAGAAGGACGTCTGTAGCCCAGCAGGAATCCAGCCGCCACCCTGGGGACTCCAGCGTGGGGGATAATGCTGGTCCTGAGGTGCCTGAACAGAACTGGTTCTAGCTAGGCAGGGAGGAAAAGAAGGATGTGCAGGTGTGATTCTACCACTATCTGTGCAGCCTGCAAGCATTTTCTGCTGCCTCCTCAAAAAATAAAAAAATAAAAAAAGGTGCAGAATTCGATTAGATGTGCTGGATTTTCAGATCATAACAAAAGGCTTCCAAAGTTCCCTGTACTCCTGTACTTCTCTAGAAGCTACAAGGAAGGAGAGTCCCGGGTGGGAGGGTCAGACCAGTCCTAGGCTCTCTACGTGCAGCCGGGACACAGAGATGCGATGCCGCCGCGGACACAGGCACAAGGACGCGCCCCTCCTCCACCTGCAGGACGGGAGGTCCCCAGGCGCCGCCATTCCCCCACCCAATCTCCCAAGGCAGCTCTTTTCCTTCCTTCATTACCTCACTACCTCCTTCCCTTGACGTCAGCCCCGTGCGGAGGGGCGGGAGGATGGAGATGGCTTTGGGGGCAGTCGGTGTCAGGATCTCCGCGGCACCCGGGGAGGGAGGCTATGAGGTAATGCGCGCCCAATCCCAGGCCTCAGGGGCCACTTCCCGGCCCCCACCCCACCTTCCCGCCCCGCGCGGGCCGTGTGTGCACCGCAGTTACTAGGCAACCCTATCGGAGACGCGGGATGCCGGCCAAGTTCACCTAAAGTTGAAAAATAAATTTAGGGGAGAGAAGGTGGAGAGTGAGGGGAGAAGCCAGAGAACACGGAGGTGGGTGGAGGGTGGAGGCTGGCGGCGCAAAGTCCCCGCCGGGCTCTGCTGCGACCCTACCGGCGTCCCCACCGCCCCAGCACATAGCCACAGGCCAGAACTCGAAAGGGCTGAGGTGGAGGGAAGCGGGCCAGGAAGGGTTTGGGGAGTTAGAATGCAAGAGGAGGGTTCTCCGTGTTTAATCTTTGTCCCCAGGAAGTTAAAGGCCAGCCAATAAAGATCCTTAAAAAATAACTTCTTTGGAAATGGCGCTCCCTAGTCTTTAGCTCCACGAAATCAATAATTGCACTCATTTGTATTCAAAACAAAATTGCAAAAGAGATCTGCTTTAAGTAGTGAGGTAGGATGGAGGAGAGTTCTGCCTCTCGGCTCCAGGACCCTGCTGCACACCTGCAGTCTGAGCTGCCAGATTTTGACATTCATGATCCCCTGGCTTGGACGCCTCTTCTAGGGTCCAGGGGCCGCAGACACGCAGCCCAGCGCCTTCTTACCTGCTGTAGGGCGTCCTCAGCAGCAGAGCCTGGCTGCCGGTACAGCTGTCGGTGGGGGTGTGGCAGCCATAAACCGGGGGCGGCACGGAGTACTGCTGCTCGCCTGCGGAGAGAGCCCAGGAGAGCCCAGTGAACGCACTCAGGATCACCAGGCCATGGACAGGTGGGGGAGAGCAGCTGAGGTGGGGTACTGGGGCCTGCATGCCAGGCGTGCCCAGAGAGGGCTGCTCAGATCCTAGCAGCTACATCTCCTTAGCAGTCGCTGGATGATACTCCAAAAAGATTCCTCAATGTGCTTGGCACAGCAGAAGACTCAATCTTTTTTTTTTTTTCTTCCCCTGTGTGTGGTGGGGGCGAGGTGCTGGAGATTGAGCCCAAGGGCACTCTACCTCCAAGCTACACCTCCAGTCCTATTTTATTTTACTTGGAAACAGGGTCTACCTAAGTTAGTGACAGCCTAAGTTGCTGAAGCTGGCTCCCAACCTCGAATCCTCCTATCTCAGCCTCCCAAGTACTGGGATTACAGGTGTGCACCACCAGGCCCGGCTTCAATCCTTTCTTTTAAATAAAGTGAAATTCGGCTGATTATTTCTAAGGTCCCTTTAGATGTTCTCTTTTCCCTTCCCCATTTGCTATGGACTGGAAATGGGGTTGGGGGCAGCTGCGTCGAAGAATGGGGAAAGACCCACATCACTGCCACCTGCTTACCCAGGGTGCCCTGCTGGCCCATGGGGTCCTCGTGTTTGAAGGAATGGTTGGGGAACTGCGCTGCATGGTGCGAGGGCGTGTGGCCATAGCTGGGCGTCCCGTCGAAGGTGACAGTGCTGTATCCTGCAGGGGTGGCAGAGAAAAACACAAATGTCAGCAGGGCTACTGGAGAGACCAAGACAGTGGGTCTGAACCAGAATCAGAGCAGAGGGGTGCCGGACCCCCGAATTCTGTCCCGCTCAGGACTTCCAGTGAAAGACTGGGGGGAGGGGGAGGTCCAAGCCCTGAGGTCTGCCATCGGGACAGATCCCCCATCCTTTCCAAACTAAAACCCTGCGTTCCCCCACTGTTTCCTAATTTATTTCTGCCTCGGTCTTCCTCGTGGACAGTCGCTTCTGAACCTCCGGTGACAAGGATAAAATCTGTCACCCGATGGGCGGAGAAAGTTATTCTCCCCAAAATACAAACCGAGGCTGTCGCGCAGGGGCAGCGCGGGCGAGCGAAATTAATCTGTTCGGCTGACCCCGCACTGACTCCGAGCTGTAAATCAAGGGCCCGTGCACCAACTTTCTGTAATGACTCGGAGCCTGTTAAACCGCCTGCGCTTTAAATGGGGGGAGTAATTACCGAGTAATGTTATCTGTCTGGGGCTGCACAACCCGACACCGACGCCGTTAACACACAAGGCCCTCAGGAAAGCTGGGGAGGAGAAAAGGGCAAGGGGGAAAAAGAAGGGACCCTTCGGGTTGGGCTCCCTGGACCCTGATCCTTCTCCTCTCCGACCTACCTGGCGCCCAGGCAGACGACTCTAACCAGCCCTGCAGTGGCCCAACTCCACTCCACAGGCCAGAAAACTGGGCTTTTAAAGTGTGCCCTAAGCTCTCCCTTTCCCTCCATGGCAGTGCCCGGACCCTCTGCCTCAGTTTCTCTACCAAGAAAAATTTGGAGGCGTTCGTTCTTCCCCTTCTCCGAAAAGTGAGATGGGAATGTGGCGTCTCGGTTGAAAAATGTAAGCTTTTATGATTATTTTGTGATATTTCTTAATAACTGTAGGCGCAAGATCAAGCACTGGCACCCTGGACCCGGGGTCGCCTTTCCCGGTGCAAGCACTGAAGTCCCTGGCCTGAGAACCGAAAGACGCTCACCTTGGCTGCACCCTTCCAGCGCCACCCGCCAGCCCCAATTCCTTCGGATTGTGCTGGCTTCCCAAACCTCATGAAATTCTTGGAACTGAAGCACGGCAAACGGATTCCATTCCTTTACTCTCGCCCCACATGATCAGTCAGGGTTCGGCAACAAGTGTCCTCCAAGATTTGTTCAGGACTGGGATCAGAGGTCGATTACCTCCACCTTCCTAAGGCACAGTCATCCATCCCCAAACACACACACACACACACACACACACACACACACACACACACACACACCGAGCTTTTATCGTTCACTACGGGGCAATAAAGACACAGCCCGGATGGTGTTTGGAGGGATAGAGGGAACAAATGGCAATAACCCGGATGGTATAGGTCAGGCTAAGTCTCCCCGAAAACTGGTGATTTATGAAGCCACCAGCTTTTAAATCTGCATGACCCCGGAAGGCCTCCGTTTCTCGCCCTCTAAGAGGCCAAGGATGATCCCCTCCGGTTAGCGTGGGTGAGCACGCTTGGGCTTTCAGGGACTTCTTTTTGAGAGCAGAGAGGCCTGGCCGTCTGAGATCTAGAAATCAGTTTACAAACGAAATTTGGCTGCGGGCACCCAATTCCCGAAAAGGCATTTTTTACTGGAGGAGAAATAAGAGCGACAAATAAATTTTCTCTAGACGAACCCTTCTCCATTGCTGAGCCGAGGAGCAGTCTTGGGAGACCCGCTTCTGAACGTTCGTGAGCGGCAGGAGCTGTGAGTCCCAGTGCAACGCGCGCGCCGGCGTCGGCTCCGTGCCCCAAAACTCCGCCCGAGGATGCCGGCGCCCCGCGAGGCTCCCCAGCCCCCCTCCCAGACAGGACTCGCAGAACTCGTCGAGCCGGGGCACAGCTCGAACCCCCTCCCTCAGGTTTCTCGGGAGGGACGGGGATGAAAGCGCCTCGGAGCCGAGGGAGGGCTCTTTTAATTAGGAGCTTATCGGACGCGGGACCGATCGGGGCGCACTGTCCCTGGCCCCGCGCAGGAGAGCGCGGGGGCCGGGGCTGGAGGAGGGACAGTTGCCCGCGGGAAAGAGCAGCTCGTTCAAAGGCTCCTTGTCCAGGTCCTGGAGGGA
Source organism: Graphiurus murinus (assembly GCA_004027655.1). NCBI lineage: Eukaryota > Metazoa > Chordata > Mammalia > Rodentia > Gliridae > Graphiurus > Graphiurus murinus. The sequence goes on along the minus strand of PVLC010015325.1, from coordinate 5,781 downwards.
GAAGCCCTCGCATCCAAGGTAACGCCTTTCCCACGGTCAGCCCTGGCCCTGGAGCCGAGCACAACCTTGACTGTGCGGAGAGGCGCGACACTCTCTGTCCTCCTCCCCCGCCGGAGGCTGTGGAGGAGCTCGGGAACCGGGAACCGCCTGGCCCGCCAGGCCCTGGGAGCTGAGGGGTGGGATCCACAGCATACTCAGCTTGGAAGGTGCTCAGAAGGCTGGAAGTGTTGACTCTGAAGCTACTAGAGTGGGATGGGGGGCAATCTCTCCCCCAAGGAAATACCCTCTCCTACATGAAAGGAGAGGGGCGCCTTTGGCCCCATGTGATCCTAGGGTACCCTGGTGATTCCCAAGGTCTGGTAGTGTGCTAAGATTCTATGCACCCGCAGGGCTGGAGGATCCGGAGGTAGCTGGCAGGCAACTTGTTTCTCTCTCCCTAAGCCCTGCATTTGGCTGGGGAAGTCTTCAACTTCCCATTTCTGGGACAAACCTTCAGACCATCACCCACGGTACAGGGAGATGAGTGCTTCCAACTCAGCCCAGGAAATCCATCTCTGCAGTGGGGCCAAGATCCCTGACAAAGACCCCTAGAATGGCCTGGGTTCATTCAACCTCCAGCTCTGCCACAACCTGAGAGACCTCTTGCACTAGGTGCTAATACCTTAGCACCTGATTTCCTATCCCGGGATGAGTCTCCTTCAGTGACAGATTGTGAGCTTCATGCAAAGATTCCTGAGGCCATTAACTGTCTCAACATTCAATCTCCAGTGCCTGGCACAGAACAGGCAGTTGTTTGCTCAATTAATGTTTAGAAGATCGGTATGCCAGCTATATTTGTGAAAGAAAAAAAAAATGAAGTACTTGTAAAAAGCTCTGCGGGAGAGAGGGTAACCTGGCCTGTAAAGATTGAGGACAGGTGACCAGAGTCAGGCTGGGTTTCTCTTCCCTGGAGTTTGGCCTTGGTACACTGATGGCCATTCTCACACTGATACTCTTGCTTCTCCCAGTTCAATTGCTGCCCTGCATTCTTGGGGGGATGGGGGGGGGCAGGAACCATGAAACCCAAAGGAATAAATGTGGGATCTCAAGGTCTAGAGGTCTACCCTTGTTACCTACCCAAGTAAGGATTAGAGCAGCTTCTCAGATCCTACCCTAGTTTCTGGCAGCTAATGAGCCCCAAAAGCTGGGCATGCTGGACCCATTTACATTTTTTATTTGGGGAGAAAACCTAAGCTGCAGACAGGAACCAGCTTATAGGCTATGAACCTCCTCTGGACACTTCTCTCCACAAGGCTTTCCTCTATAGGAGGAAGGGTGTTCACCTGCTCCTTCTAGTCCCGAGTTTTTCCTCTGTAGTAGTGGAGCCTGTGCACTCTAGAGGAAACTGGATTTTCCCCAGAAGTGTAGTGCCTGTGGGTAGTGTAGTCCACAGTCCTGGCAGTCCTGCCCCCTGTGTTGATGGGATCTGGGCAAAAGACCTTTCCTGCAGAAAACTGGATACAGGGGTCCAAGCCAAAGTGACAGCACCCAGGTTTCAAAAAACCCTTGCAAGCCAGGCATGATGGCACATGCCTATAATCCAGGTACTTTGGGAGGCTGAAACAGGAGAGGCCCTGGTTTGCGACTAGCCTCAGGAACTTGGTGAGACCCTGTTTCAAAGTAAAAAATTAAATAGGGCTAGAGTTGTAGCTCAGAAGCATAATGCCCCAGTGCCACACACACAAAAATAATAATCACCCAATGTCACAGTAGTATTTTGTACGGTGGGATGGGGGGTTAGGCCAGATAGCTTCTCCAGTCTCTCCACATAGCACGAAACCACAGTCTCACTCTGGACACCTACCTGCCTGCCAGTGGCTGGGTTTCTGACCCAGTGATGTTTAGGTCCACTGCCAAGTACTGTATTTAGAGCCCCAAGATATGAGCCTTCTGAACCTCTTCTGGACCCAACCTCAAGGTTGCGCATCTCAGCTTTACTCTTACAGATGAGCAAGCCAAGATCTGGAAATTTGCCAAAGGTAACACCTGCCTGCTAACACAGAGAACACGAATCTCTGCAGTGGAGGATAAACTGCTCCCAACATCCCTTGAGTACAAAACACTAATTTCATTACCCAAAGACCTAGAGTGGAGGAGCCCTTTGGGCCTGCTCTCTGGAGCATGAGTCTCAGATTCTCTGGATGAAAAGGGTGGTTTCGGTTTCGCTAGGGCTTTCACGTGGGCCAGGTGCTGGACTGAGATAGCAATGGCCTCAAGACAGCTTTCAGAAGGCACGGAGGCTTGGGGGCCCCTGGCAGCTCCTGTAAACAGCTGACACTGCTATAACATCCCACACATTTCAGAAACATCCCAGTCCCCTAGGCTCCTGCGAACTTTTGCTCCAGGAAATCATCCGCCATTGCGTCAGTAAAGCGTGTCCTAAAATATCGAATTAAGCCAAATTAGTTTAGGTTCTCAACAGCAAAGAAATCAAAAGAATAAATGAAGGAGGCCAAACTACAGTGGCACTTCCAAGACTAAGTCCGCACTGGTCCCTACAAAAGGAGGTAGGGAGGTGCCTGCGCGGGGATGAGGAAACTGCAGCTTATCGTGCACCGAGGTCCCTGGTACACGACCGAAGACAGCAAATAAACCTGCCCTTGTTCTAATCCTCCAAGGCTTTCAAAAATCTTTCCCCAGCTGAGGCCTCATTTACACAAGGAAGCAGCGCTCCCCGTAGGGATTGAAAGGAAGGCCGCTAGTACCTTATTCCACTGCCCGCCGTAGTAGGAACTGGTTCCTTACAGCGTGGAATCGAATGAGCCGGGTTCTCTTCTATCCCCGCAGCCTGAGTGGCCTCGCCTTCCCAAAGCCCTGGTCGGACAGATTGCCAATAAGCTACGATACCCGAGGGCTACACGCGGACGCCACAAAGTTCCCCAAAACCATCCGGTTACAGGCCCGAATCCATACTCGTTCTAGTGCTCGCCAATACTCATGTATTTAACGCGGGCCAGCGCCGCACTAAGCGCTGAGATGCTCTTGGACCTTTTGACGCGGCAGAGGCTCGCGCTGGTCCCCCTCTGAATTCTGTCTAGATGTTTAAGAAACTCAGTGCCTGGTGCCAACCTGGTGAAGCCTTGAACAAGACCTTTTCCCGAGGCAGAGTCAGACACTGCACCGATCGCCTCTTTGCATCCCGGTGGAGACTCACAGTCACAGAATCTCCCGGGCTCCAAGAGACCCCAGACGGCCTCCCGGCTCAGGCGAACTGTCGGCATCGGGCTCTGCTCCGCTACGGAAAATATCGACAGCAGATGCCTGTCTGTAGTCTCTCCCCCGCCACGGCTTCCGCTACTCTCACCGCCTTTGGGGAGGCAGCCGGGGAAGAGCTGAGGTCTAGGAAGGGGTAGAAAGGAGAGGCCACGCGTGGCAGGAGCCCGGTGCCGCTGCCCCTCGTGCAGGGGGCGCTCCCCGGCCGACTTACCCTGGTTGCGAATGGCGGGCTGGCTCTCGAGGCAGCTGGGCAGGTACGGCGCGTTGGGGAACATCCTGGCCTGGCCGGAGGACGCCTGGCTGGGCGGGGGAGGACCGAAGGGTCCGTAGCGACAGGCTCCGGCCGTGCCGGTGAACTGTCCCGAGAAGTGGACGGTGAAGGCGCTCAGACACTGCTCCTCGTGCGGCTCCGTGCCGCCCCAGCTGGGCTCCTGTTTGATGAAGGAGTGGGGCGGCGGCGGCGGCGGGGGCGGCGGCGGAGCGGGTGGCGGCGCGGGGCCGCCCAGAGAACCGTACGCCGAAGCGCCCGGGGGCGCAAAGTCCAACACGGGCGCCCACTGCGCCGCGCCGCTCACCGGCAGCGCGCAGCCGCCGCCGCCACCCAGCGAGGGCACGGCGGGCAGCAGCGCGTTCAGGTCCCGCACGTCGGAGCCCATTTGCTGCGGCTCGCCCCCGGCCACCCCGCGGTTTCTCTGGCCCTGCGGACGCGCGGCGCTGGACTCGGCGGCGCCCGACTTGGCCCAGATGCCGCCCGGGCCGCGGCCCCCCGGCGGTTCCTGAAAGCACCAGGGCTCGGAGCGGAGCGTGGGCTGAGACGCCGGCTCTGGGGCACACGTGGAAACCGGCTCTGGCGGCAGGAGGAAGTCCAGGATCGCGGCGAGGAGGCTGCGAGGCCCCGGCTCCCAGGCGGCCGTCCCGGCTCTGGGTGGGTGAGTGGGTGGGTGGGTGAGTGGGAGGGAGGGCGGGAAGGGGGGAGCGGACAGGCAGTTCGGTTGCAGAGCCCCCGGGTGTGGGCGCTGCCTTGAACTCCTTACCCCAGCTGCCTGACTGCCCCCAGCTTCCCAAAGCTCAAATAAGAGGGGCCGGCGGCGGGGGAGGAGGAGGAGCCAGGAGGCTCGACCGCTCCATTCACGCCGCAGCCCCAGCCTGGCCAGGCAGCGCGCTGCTCCGGGGGGAGCTCTCGCGGCGGGGTGGGGGTGGGTCTGGGGGAGCGTCCCCCTCCGAGACACCCTCCTCTGCTACCCGCCGCGCGCTCTAGGCGGGCCCGTGTGGCGCAACCCTCCCCCTACCTCTCCTCCTGGGCCTTCGCGAGTGTGGGTCCCTCTCGCCACTGGCCAGTTCCTCCAGGTAAGCAGTGTGTCCCCTCCGCGTCCGGACCCGGTGGGAGAACCGACAGCGCTGTTAATCAGAGAGGGCGGGTTGCAGGGAGGGGCAGGTGGGCTCCAAAAGGGCGGGAACCTCAGGAAAACGCAGAGGTTCTCTGGGGTTCAGAGGCGCCCGCGATTCCAGTTTATGCTTCTAAAGCCTTAATCTCAGAGACACTGGGGAGGGGTCGGTCCCTGTGGGTTCGGAAGTTGGGATTCAAGGCCCAAATGCCCCAGGCGGATAACCAGAAGGAGCGACATCAGTTAGGAGAAGCAGGATGTTTTCCATCGCCTGGGAGTTGGTTACTTGGTGAAGTTTGAGCCCAGCGCAGGGCAGTTACCTTGAATGTCAGCGGTACTGAATTTCCATTTCTAGTGGGAAGAATTTGATTCTTCTACAATTCAGCCGGGAAAACAACAAGTTTGAGGGGAAACAAACCCCTTGGGGAAATGCACCGGAGCTGCGTTTATCCTGGCTAGAGCATCCTGGCTCCGGGTTGGGGGAGGAAGGGGATTGGAGAGGAGGGATTTGAGCACGAAACTAGCCTGGAGAGGCTGGCTTCCGGGGCTGTTAGTCCAAACTCAGCTTCCGCTCACGATGCGGGGTACCATTCTGGATGTGCAGCACTGACCAGGAGATGCAAGCCAGTTAGACTAACGGGAAGTGGAGCTGGGAGAACCTTCACTGGCCCACAGCCAAAGGCAATGTTCCTACCTTGGGAACTCAGAGTGCGAGACTTCCTTGAAACTCCACCTAATAGCTCTCTGGGACCCCCCCCCCCCCGCCGCCGCCTTAGAAAAGGTGTTTGGGGGTTGGTTTTGATTTTTCTCCTAAAGTAGTAAGAATCTACTTGGAATCAGCCGATAGGCAAGGAGTTAGATCCAGAAACCGGAGTCAAGTGAATTTCAGGGGCGCAGGAGTCCGCAGAGACCGACTCCTGAATCAGGGACCCAGCTCATAGCTTTCTAGCCAAGCCGGTGCAAAGCCACAAGATAGTTGTAGGTTTACAGGCGGAGGGAATTGAGCACCCCTACTTCCTAAGCCCTCACCTACTTCGGATCCTCAGCCAGAACTTAGGATGGATGTGCTCACACCAGGCAAGTTAAAACCAGAGTAACAAATGTAGGACTTCAGTGGCCTGGATTTGGTCACCATTTGTTA
>PVLC010015324.1:13122-37709 GCA_004027655.1 Graphiurus murinus | reverse complement strand
TGGGTCTGCGATAAAACTAAGAATATGGTAAATACTGACATAAAGGAATATGTGTTTGAAGTTCCACAAGGACAGGCTGTGCCTTGCTCAGGGATGATGGATGGCCCATGTTTTGTTCATGCATTTTGTTCACAGGAGGACAAGCCTGTTTTGTGAAGCCCCAGTACCCAGATGGTCACTTGGCACAGCATAGGTGCCTCGGTGAATATCTGATGTATAAATTAATATGAGATTCATTCCTAATGAAGCTAAAGGCCTTCCTTTACTCATTACTGTCTGAAGAGTAGCTTTCTGTAGAGCTCCAGAAAAGGACTGGTTTTGGATCTTTTTCTAAATCAGAGGATCTTAAAATATTTTATAAATGGACCTATTACACTAAGTGTGACTAAGTCTATGGACTCATTCTCAGAATAATCTTTTTTATAAAGGGAACCAATTATAAAAATAAAATTATAATATTAGTCTGCAATATAGTAATACATATACTCATTTATTAATGCATTAAATGATAAGATCTAGTGGTGGGTCTATTAGCTATGATAATATAGAATAGTAAGCACAAGCTTCCTGAGAGAATTAAAGGAGTTCTAAGTAAGTAGAGAGAGACAGTCCATCATCATGGATTGGAACACTTGATATAGTCATAACATAATTCCTCCTAAACTGGTCTATAGATTCAAGTTATTCCTATCAAAGTTTCTAAGGCTTTCTAGAAAGATATTATGTGAACAACAAAAAAGGCAATAGTCTGTTTTTGTGAAGCCTTTGGGGGTAGCATGAAGACAGAAAATACTCAATAAATATGCCAAGTAAGAAAATAATGCAGCAGTTAACCAATGATGAGAAAAAAAAAAAGTGAAAGAGAATAAGGGTATTAAGAGGGCTGCAGTAGGGGGCTGAAATAAAAAGTGAGTACAAGCTTTTTGGGAAGATGACAATGTAACAATGAGAGAGTGACTCATACACATGTCTTAGAGGAGGGTATTTTAGACAGAGCCAACAGCCAGGAAAAAACATCCTGAGCTAGGCATGTGCTTGAGGTCTTCCCCAGAGCAGCAGGGAGGCTGGTCTGACTAGAGAGGAGTGAGCAAAGGTCAGATTAAATGAGTAAGAACTTCAGTGGTGGGGAGGGTAGAACTTGATAGTGAAAAGCTTAGTAGACCTTTTAAAGGACTTTGATAATGCTCTAAGAGACGCAGAAATCCATTGGAAGATTGAAACAGTGGAATAAGAGGCTCTAACTTATCAACCAGAGTCATGTGGTATAGTGTTGAAACTCAAAAAGGTAAGTGAGGAAGCCATTGTATATGCCAGGTGGGAGACAGTGATGATGACCGGGACCAGGGTGGTAACATTTGAAAGGTTCGACATGGCCATGTTATAGATGGCCTCTGGAGCTGGGAACAACACGCTGTCCCTGAGGAGCACTTCCAGCCTGAGAGAAAGGAAAGTCAAAAAGCGACCTGAGCCTTTGGAGCTGAGTAAGTGAAAGGATGGAGTTTCCATGAAATCAAGCTCTTTTTATTGTATACGTAGAGAGATGCAGGGGAAGCAGTAATAACCCACTGCCTTTGATGGTTTTTTTCCTCATCATTAGGCTTCCACTAAGTCAGTGAAGGTCACCAGGCCTTTCTTTGTTTCTCCGGATGGAATTCATGATGAGCCCTGATGGGAAAGAAAACTAATGAAAAATGGCCATTTAAAAATTCATTCGTCAATGCAATGTGATTTATTTGTTTTACTTATGCTTTTCTTTATTGCCTATTAATTGAGTTATTAAGTATTTTTCATGCTATAACTATTTCAGTTCCTCACACGGCTGCTACTCATGGTTAAATCTCCCCTGTGAGAGACTGCTCATGGTCAGGCTGGTGTGATGGTTGATAAAATGCAAATAATGAGAAGAAACTAGTGGAAAAGCATCCCAAGAGCTCACTGAGGTCAGCCTATTAAGGATAGCATTGACATTGATGGTATACCTTTTGTAGAGCACATTGTACTTGGCTTTCATTTCTGATTATATCTCATCATTGCTTCAGGTGCTAGTAATTAATGAAATGTCCAAGGTCAATTTTAGTGAAGGAATAAGGAACTCAGAAGTCTCTGCCTGACAGTCTTCCTCTCCCTATGCATAGCCAGCTAGCATAGAAAGCCAATTAATGAGTGGCCCTGCCCAACATGTGATGATAGATCAGTGGGTCCAGCACTCGGCTGGACTTAAGATTCCTGAGCCTGATTGTATTGGCTGGTTGAAAGAGGAGAGGAAGGAGCTCACTGTGTCTGCCCGTAAATATTCCTCATTGTATCTTCGAAACTACTGGCTTCATCATCCAAAATGATCTAGAAAACCCTGTTTTCTGAAATTCTTTAGGTCTGTCAGTAAGAAAGGAAAAGAATGGAGCTGGACGTGGTGGCACACACTTGTAATTCCAGTACTTGGGAGGCTGAGACAAGAGGATTGTAGGCTCGAGGCCAGCCTCAGCAACTTGGTAGGCCCTCTGCAACTTAGTGAGACCCTGTTTTAAAACAAAGAATAAAATAGGGCTGGGGATGTAGTTTAGGTAGATTTCCCTGGGTTCAATCCCCAGTACCACACACACACACACACACACACACACACACACACACACACACACACGTCTTTTTTTGGAAGACAAAAAAGACAACATTTAAATTAAGAGGAATTTACTTTGGGAGGCACTGGGGGAAGGTGTACTCTTTTTTCCTTCAGTTTAGGGAGCTGGGATTTAGGTTTTACAATAGAAAGATTCCCGCAGTGTTGCCCTATTTTTCTTGCAATAAATTTAAATCTCTCTCAGACTAAAATGTGGGTCTGAGAAACTAAAGTTTTAAAAAGTGTATGTTAGCAATAGCCAAAACATGGAACCAAACTAGGTGTCCATCAATAGATGAATGGACTACAAAATTATGGGATATACGTGCAATATATTTCTATTCAGCAATAAAGCAGAACAAAATTATGCCATTTGTAGGGAAATGGATGGAACTGGAGAACATTATGTTAAGGAGATTAGCCAGTCACAGAAAGTAAAAGGTCATATGGTTTCCCTCATATGTGGAAGCTAGGGAATAATCAAGATATAAGGGGGCTTTAGACAAAGAAGAAGAAACCCTAGTGGAGTGATGGAAGGGATCTGGGAGAGAGTGGTGCTGGGAGGGAGAATTAATGAAGGAAACACTTCCACGTATGTTATGTACCTATGTGAAATTATCAATGCCAATCAAGTGCTGTGTGCATGTATGTCACTATCAGTCTGAACTACATTATGATGTGAGGCTACAATGCACTGATAAGAGCATGATTTTAAAAAGTGTGTGTTTGGCAAGAAGATTGTGGACTTGGAAATGGAAGACAAGAGAAGGTTACTGGGAGTAGGATGAGGACAAGGAATAAAGGCGGCAAGAATTTGTTTCCTTTTCCTTTATTTGTACAATTCTAAAAACATTGGAACCAAAATGAAGAAAACCATAGAGAACACTGAGTCCTTTTTCTTCATGTACAATATATAATTCATCCTTTAGCTAGGGATGTAGATTAGGCAACTCGAGGCAAAAGTTTAAAGCCAGGGAAATTATTTTTATTGTGCTTCTATTCCTCTTTTATTGGTCTTTATCATTCCATTTGTATGTAGTCGTAATATACACACTGGAATTCAATTCAAACCTCCTGGGAATTTCTGGCTGAATATGTTGAGTCTTTTCTGACTTTCCTCAATGTACAGTCATGTGTAGCTTACTAATGGGCAAACATCCTGATAAATGCATTGTTAGGTGATTGTGTCATTGTGAGAACATTACCAAGTGTGCTTACAGAAATCTAGACACTGTAAATCCATCATTCCACATTGTGTCTAGATGCAACCAAGGGATGCAGTTAGTACAAGTTACAGGAGGCTGTTGCTGGTGTAACAGGACATCCTGCTTTAAAGTAAGCTTTTTAAAACATATAAGTAGAAGAAGTGTACTTTAAAATAACAATATAAAGTATTGTAAATAACAGTTTTAACAGTAACATAGTTGCGTGTTATCACTATCAAGTATTATATAGTACATGTGATTGTATGTGCTACTTTTATAATATTGATAGTGTAGCAATTTTGTTCACAACAGCCTCACCACAAACACTTGAGTAATACACTATGTTACAAATTTGTGAGGACTCTGATGTCACCAATAGGAACTCTCCAACTCCCTTATAATCTCATACGATCAGGGTAGAATATACTGTCTGTCATTGACTGAAAAATTATTATAGGGTACATAACTGTATACTTCTTCAATGTCTCACACTTTTGGAGTCCAGAATGTGGCTAGAGTTCAATTAAATCTTGTAAAAAAAATCTCCAAATCACATAATTAAGTTATCTTTTAAGTGGATAGTTATCTCCTCAATAGATAATAATTTATTATCTAATTCATTGTAGGTAGTATTTTCATTTTAACAAAGTAAATTTATGCCTTAACCACAAGAAACAACATGGCCATTTTAGGCACTCTTAAGGGAATAGAGAAAAGATGCATTTTGATTTGATGATCTTTTTCATTCCCTTTAAATCAGACCTTTAAATGATCACCTATTTAGACCCAGGAAACCACATAGGCAAACTGGAAAGCCAGCTGCTTCACAAACTACACACTACAGATTTTCTGTAAACCCAAGATTTTCATTGTCAAAATGAATGGTAAATACCTTTGACATAGAAAGTGAAAAAAAAGATTCTGCTGGGAGGAATTTTTAGGAACTCTATATGAAATTACATACTTATTGATTATTTCGTTCTATAGGATTAAAACAACCAGGCTTTAATCATAGTAGAAGAAAAATTATTTAAGAACTAAATAAAACCTTTTGCCACCTTTTGGAGCCTCCGATTCAAAGGATTTGCAAGTTCTTCCTCTGCAGATCCTTAGCATCAGGTTAGATACCGCCCATTATTACCTGGTTTGTTTGCTCTCCTGGCACCAATACCTCTTAAAATTCCTCTCAATACTAGGGTGTTGTAATCTGTGAAGTCACCCATTGTTGTCTTCTCATAGAAATGATACACTGTAAAAACTGGTGGTTCTCTCCTAGTTATGAGCAACCTCAAGGCATATCAAGAATTTACTGAAATCTCTGCCTAATTGCAGAGATTAAATTCTCTTGCTGCTCTTTTGCAAATATTTCAAATTATTTGTCTAACAGTAAATTAGACCTGACATATTAATTGGTTTAGGGAGCCATGCATGATGCTTACTCATTTATGACTAATTTCTAATACATTAGTATTTTTGAAAAAAAAAAAAAAAGACCTCTTTGGAGAAAACTGGGCTGAAAGTCCAAACATCCTGCAACTTCTGTTATCAGAGAGACCACAGGCTTGAAAATTAGTCTGAGAAGTGCATAGGTGGCTCATTCCAGGCCTAGTGAATGACTCACCTGACCTTGAACACACAATTTCACTTCACCTTTCCTAGGGTTTTTCCTCCAGTAAAATAGATCTAATAATACCACATAAAAGCCTTACAAGGAAATAGGTAGAATTAATGAGATGATAAAAATAGCGGGAAATAGTTGTTGGAAGGACCTCGGGGGCTCCTGTTCACACAGCCTCCAGTGGTGTGGAGACATCTGACCTGTGCAAATCCATTCTGTCAGGGAGTATGGAGCCAATACTTCATCGCTGCAGACAGAGGAGCCCCACTTCCTGTGACATTGGTCTTCCTGACTTGACCAAATCATTCATCACCATTGTTAGGCCTAAATCTACTTTTTAGTGGAAGATTGATACTGCTGTTCTGTACCCAGATTTCAGTGATCATGGCAAATGATAGCATGCTTGTGAGACTTCTCAGATCATTGAGAGTTAGTACATCTTATGCTCATACATTTTCTTCTTTATCCTCAGTCTTTTTTTCTTTAGGATTCTGGTGACTAGTTGGTAGAGTGGAGCTGGGCACATCAAAAGGCTGAGTCTTAGCTGGGTGTGGTGGCTCATGCCTGTAATCCTAGTACTTGGGAGGCTGAGATAGGAGGATGGCAGGTTCTAAGCTGGCCTCAAGCAACTTAGTGAGACTCTGTTTCAAAATAAAGAATAAAAAATAGGGCTGGGGATATAGCTCAGAGGTAGAATGCCCCTGAGTTCAATCCCCAATACTGCAAAAAAAAAAAAAAAAAAAAAAAAAAAAAAAAAAAAAAAAAAAAAAAAAAAAAAAAAAAAAAAAAAAAATCTCAAAAAGCCTAAGGGTGTAGCTCAGAGGTAGAATGTCCTGGGTTTAATCTTTAATATAGATAAATAAATAAATAATAAATAAATAAATAAATAAATGACAAAACAAACACCAGTTGAGTCTTACAATGAATGCAATTGAGTCTTCATTCAAGTCAGTATCAGTGCTAAACAGACATTTGGTAACTGCATAAGTGTTTCAAAGCCAGTTGCATATTTTTTCCTTGGTACTGGGGATTGAACTCAGAGCCTCACACATGCTAAGCACACACTCTACCATGGAATTAGACCCCTGGTCCCTATTTAAAAAAATAGTATTAGTATAGAACTACAGATAGACTAGACATTAAGTAAATTCATAGCATGGAGAGTCACAAATTTGGGCCATGAAATATATTGTATTTCGGGAATATAAAAATATCTATTTATCTATCTGTACTTATATACATACATATATCTATACAAACCCATATGTATATATAAATGATATATAATGATTTTCATCTATGAAGTGTCGAAGGTCAAATAGTATTTTATCTTTACCAATAATTCTGTCCATGGTCCACTGAAGGAGGGGAGAAAGAATTTTTGTTGAATTTATAAATTATAGCTGGAGAATTGAAGCATAGACAAGGATAAAAAAAATGTGTTGTTGTAGAACATGCGGATTGTGAAACATTAGCTACTTATGCTGGTTGGGTAAATGCATTTTATACTCATTTTTAGGTAGAAAGTAAAGGATATTTAAAAATATATCTGGTTGAATTGAATTGCTCTTGGTCATTGGTGTTCTATTTTGTATATAGTCTAATTAATTCTTACTGCTTGAATCTGCACCCTGGGGTGATTTTAAATAAGTAAATACATAAAGAATTTTCATTTGCATCATGAAGTTGACTCACTGAGTGATCTTGCAGTCTAACTTCCATCTGATCATTTCCTACTCTACCTCTCCGCTTCCAACACACACACACAGACACATACACACACACACACACACACACAAAATTAATTATTATACACCAATCTAACTAAAAATTTTATGTGCATTCCTGCCAAAAGTGCAATGTTTACCAAAAAACTGATTACCATGATAATTTTAGAAAACTGCCATTTAAAATTAGTCAGATAAGCAACCACAGGAATGTAGGTTTTTCCTCCCCTGCTGTTTAGCATTTTAAGAATATAGCCTAGGAAACTCTAATAGCCATTAGATTTTAGTGTCCAATTTTGCAAATTCTAGTTCTCCCAGAAATAGCATTTTCAGAAAATAGTGTTCAAATCCTCCCTATTTCTAAACAGAGAACTTTAAATATCAAAATGGGTCAACAACATAGTAGCTTCTGTATTTCTAATTTGGCACCTTTCATTTCAGCTTCAATGACCTTTCCTTTCTCATATAATAGACTGTAGTCTGAAGAAGGCATATTTCTATCAGCATTTTTTCCTGACATCTTCTTTTGGCCCTTGAACTAAGAAGTGAACTAGAATAGAAAACAAAAACAAAAACTTAGTCAATCCCTTTTCACTTCTTTTCTTACTCAATAGGAAACAACCTAACCAGAGAAAGAAGAGAGAGAATTGAAGTTTTTTAAAAAGAAAGTCAGCTAGTAGTGCTGGTACATGCCTGTAATCCCAGTACTTGTGAAACCAAGACAGACCTTATTTCAAAAAATAAAAATAAAATAGGGCTGGGGTGTAGCTCAGAAGTAGGTAACACCTGGATTCAATACCCAGTAGCGCACGCACATGCACGCATACACACACACACACACACACACACACACACACACACGCATACACACAGGAAAGAAGGAAGAAAGGAAGGAAAAAAAGAAGAAGAAAAGTCAGGAAAAATGTGAGAGATGTGAAGAAAGCTTGCAGTAAAGTTGCAAGGTTGGAATCCTCTAAGTACTAAGTATATTTGAAGACTTCTATTTTATTTCAGATCAAGTCATCTTTTTAAAACAAAGCATCATTTTTTCTAGGGAGGAGGTAAAGAGCAGAATTGTTGCCATCTCAAATGTGTGGCAGGGTGAGTAGAGCCTACTGCACCACATGGAGGGATGAGTGGATTATGAGCCTTCAGGTTGGGTGGAAGATGTGGTAGATACCCAAGAATCTGAAGGAAGCAAGGATGGCACAAGATCCAAGTCACAGGAGGGAGCTGACCAGCGCCATATCAGGGGACTCACTAGGCTAGAGCAAGCTTGGTGCCCAGTGAGCAGGTATTCAGTGGACCATCCTGCTAATGACCAGAGGATCTATCCATCACTCGGACTGTCTGACATCAGAGTTCCTTTCCACCTTTTTTCTATGCCATGAACACCCACAGGCCATACACCATATCATGCTTGATTAGGTTCTTGAGAAAAGAAACAATGAATGAGGAAACAGATTTATGAGACTGAGATTTCTTTTTAAAAGAAAGACAGTACTGTGAAAGGAGTCCTTTGATTATTGAGTCAGGCTAAGTTTAAACTTATATTAAAAATTTCCCCATACTTCAGAGAGGATATTGTCTTGAAGGAAGCTTCAGACACACAATCAAGTCATATATAATCTCAGCATATCTAATAGCTTATTACATTTTATACCCGGTCATATATGTGATGGAAATTATATAAAAAAGGGGAAATGCTACTTACTACTTACTAGGCTTCAACCTCCTAATGCAATCACTTTTTTTTTTGTACCTTCCTTCTGGAAAAGCTCCTCTTACTTTTAGACTGATGCTGCTCTGTGTGCTGTAGGTGGAGGGAATCTACCTATATGTGCTGAGTGTTGAAATTTTGAACAGTTTTTGCACCATCTCCAATCTGTTTTTTTTTTTTTTCTCCCATATTTTCTGTCTTTGCACATTAGGATTACTTGGAGAGCTTCAAGAACACACCTTTCTTCAACACTGATCAATTATGTCACAGGCTCCCCAGGCAATTCTAATGTCTATCCAGGGTTTAGAAACATTGGCTTAGTCCATCGGGAAGGATCCTGTTAGCCACATCTGTGGTAGTCTTCTAAATTTGGGAGAGTTTCAATACCATTAGCATCACTGAATGGCTGCCAACTTTATTCTGCACATTTAGAAGAGGTTGACTTTCAAAGGGGTAAATGCTTTTCAATTCCTTAACACCTATTTAAAGTTTTCCTTGCTGTGCTAATGATTTGGTATCCGATATAAAGCACTGGAGTTTTACTATGTTCTCGCCAATGTCTATTAATTCCCACCTCCCACTCCGTAAGGCAATTTCAATTTAGGTAAATAAAGAAAACCTAGGGAAATATCAGTCTCTGGCCCATGCTTCTTGCAGTCATACAAAAAACATCTTGTTGAGTAAAGCAGATAATATTTGGTGTTGATTGCATGTGTTGGGTAACTAGTATTAATTTTTATATGTGGTGAGCCATTTATATAGTAATGAATCCAGCACTTAGTCTCACGAATAATTAGGACCATTATCTAAGACTCCTGGATCAGGAGAACTCAGCTAGGCCTTGGAATCCATGAGTACCTTGAATCATTTGGAAGTCCTGTTATGTTACTCATGCTAAATTCCTTTTCCTTGAGATTGTGAACTTTGAACTTTCTCTTCAATTATTGGCTTTGTAAAGAAGACTTAACTACGGATGGAACTAGGCAACTTTGAATTTGTTTAACTTTGACGTAGTCACAAGTACACTCTGGCAACCCTCTTGTGCATTCAAATAGCCTTGCCTGAAAAGCTGAACCAACAAATCTTTAACAGTTACAAGAGTAATGTGTATTGAGAGGCAGTTACTGGATAAAAATTGGGTTCAAGATGATTTTCAATAGAGCTGATTCAAACAAAACCAGAGAAGTGTCATAAAAATATAATTTCACACACAAGGAGCACATTCCGAAGCTGATGTTGCAATATTAATGGACACTCTCCCCCTTCTACTTTCCATCAAGATTCTTAGCCATAGGAACTGAAATGAGAGATTGTTATTGTATTTTAAAGTTTGGATGGGGACTTTTAGGAATAGCAGTTTAGAAAAGACAATAGCTTCTTATAGACATAATATTAAACCTTGTCTCCTGTCATTGGACTTCAGAATTATAAATTACTAAGTGTCGAGAAAATTTAGTGAGATATGTATGAAAAATTCTGAAGAAAAACATTTACAAACATCCTTAATATAAGAGAAAGATTTCCAAGCCTTATATATTTGATAAGAAAAAAACCTATAAACTTTTTCATATATATTGGATTTATTATATTTCTCCAAAGCACTTTGAAAGGCACTGAATTATGATCCCTTTCAGCTTCCAAAAAATAAGTAATAAAAGCAGAAAAGTTGACTCTAAAATTTATTTCTGTATAGATTTATAGAAAAATTGCTTTGATGTCTTTTCCATTCCCTTGCCAGATTTTTTTTTTTTTTTTTTTAGAAAGAAAGGGAATGTCTATTAAGTTTAACATAAAAAACCCCACTCTTCAAACCTCATTTATCTTTGATGAGCCCTGGGCATCGTGCCATAATAATACTATGCACATTATAAGAATTCTATAATCACTCAGAGTCTCTTCCCTTTTCTTTTATAATCAGCTGAATGTTGTTATTGGCCCTCCCTCTAACAAAGTTAGCGAGGATGGGCTGACACTTTACACAGTGCAGGTTGCTGTACACAAAAGGGAGCGGGAAGGCAATCGGGTTTCAACGTGTCTCAATGAGGAAATCTCCATGGCACTCTAAACATATGAATTTAGGAAGCTTTCTTCAGTATGTTAGGAGCTAATATCTTAATTAAGTGGAACTTCTCAGGGGTTCGGGTGGTCCTGCTGGCAGTAGACAGAATCTGCCAATGCTCCTGGCAATTGATGAGGAAATAGATCCCTCTGCCTTTTTTTCTGAAAGCTTGGTGTATGTGAATCGCTCAGACCAGGATGTGAGTCCTGGCTCAATCTTAGCTCTCATTGTTTCCTGCAGGCATCATGAAAGCTCAAGGAGGGAGGGCGCAAGTTAATATGCTGGAGCCTATTTATGTTTCAAATCAAGGAGGAAAACTCAGTGCGAAGGAAGCTGGTGCATCTGACTTTTATTCCCTCTTATTTCCCTTTCTAGGCATCAGAATGAGAATACTTTTAACTGAAAATTCTGGTTATTAGAGAGCTAATCAAAATCTTTTCTTTTGGTTCTGCTTTTTTCATCATTCTTAAAAAGTGTTAAATAGAGCCGGGTGGTGGTGCACGCTTGTAATCCCAGCATAGGCTGAGACCGGAGGATCCAGGTTCGCGGCCAGCCTCAGCTACCTAGTGAGGCACTCCGCAACTTAGTGAGACTCGGTTTCAAAATAAAGAATAAAAAATAGGGCTGGGGGTGTAGCTCGGAGGTAGAATGCCCCTGAGTTCAATCCCCAGTACCGAAAAAAAAAAAAGTGTTAAATAATGAAGCAACTCACTTTTTCCCCCCAGGAACAAACTGTAAGATCTGTTTTGCAAAACATGGTTTGACTGAGCCTGAAGCCCAATTTTATATTTAGAATTGTGTTTTCTGGAAATTCAGTGTAAGACAATATGCAAAATGTTCTTATCTCTATTTATAATCTTAAGTTTTTTTAAAGAAATTATGGTGAATGTCAGGTAAACTATGGACTTTGGGTAATTATGATGTGTCTATGTGGGTTGGTCAACTGTAACAAATGAGCCGCTCTGGTGGGGGATTTTGAGGATGGTGAGGCTAGGCGTGTGTAGAGGCAGGAGTTAGATAGGGATCTCTGTGAACATAAAACTGCTCTAAAAAATAAAGCCAAAATAACAGAAAAAGTTTATGAACTTATAAATCTAGCTTAGGGACTTGCTGATTGTACTAGAAAACAGAGAGGGAGAGGGAGAGGGAGAGGGAGAGGGAGAGGGAGGGAGCACACTTGGGAGGAGGAGCATTTCAATGAATGAAAGGAAGGTGCACTCTTGGTAAAGGCAGGCTACTTCCTTGGTTCAGGTCCTGGCTATCTTGGTTACTTTCTTAGACAAAAGATTCTAATCTGCCTCGTGTGTGTGTGTGTGTGTGTGTGTGTGTGTTTTCAGTAGATATAGATGTCAGAAGCTGCTTTCTGACTATAAATTTGATGTTACCCATGACTATGCCATTTCAAACAAACTTATACAAGGCTGATAGTCTTAAGCCTCACTCTCAGTCACTAAAAGCAGTATGGTATATTAGAACTCAGTTAAACTATTCTAGTCATACTTCAGTTTTTATGTTATTTTATTCATTGGGATTCCATGGAGATGCTGTCTCTATGATCAATTTTATCTGGATATATTTTGAGGTTCTTTGCAGTTTTGCTTTGAAAAAACAATTTGCTAAGTTGTAGGTTTTTTTTTTTTTTTTTCTCCCACTTTAATTTAGAAATGCTAAGTAGAGGTACAGAATGGTGAAATGACCCAGAGCACACTAGTTTCTATTTACTGGCCATCCTGGTATACTATGATTCTTTTTAATTAGTAGTACTATTTGGTTTTCAAGTTAAATTTCTGTAACTGGCAGAAGCATGCATAGCCTCTAGTTCCCAGATGACTGGGAAAGTCACAGTTGACGATCTTTTGTAAATGTGCCAAAATGAGGTATTGGGGACACCTAGTTTGTTACATTTCATGTCCACAGATTTACACTTCTCCAGAACACTACTCCTGCCCCACATTTCCCTACAATGCTGCCCTAGGGAATATGATGCCTACAATAGCACAGGGATCATTTTTCCTACTCAAACATGAGATAAACCAGAAATCAGGAACAGAGGCAA
Source organism: Graphiurus murinus (assembly GCA_004027655.1). Lineage (NCBI taxonomy): Eukaryota > Metazoa > Chordata > Mammalia > Rodentia > Gliridae > Graphiurus > Graphiurus murinus. The sequence continues at coordinate 24,710 of PVLC010015324.1, read as the reverse complement.
CTTTCTTCAAACCAGGTTTATTAAGTAGTAGAACCTAACCCTGAAGTGACATATGTTGGGACAAAGAGTTCAATTCACTGACCTCAGTGTCTCTCTCAAACTAGACTGATTTAGACTAATTAAAATTAGGTTTTAAAAACTCAGACTTTCAGTTAACCCAGATTAGATTGCCCAACCATAGCCTCTACTTTATTTCTTGCAATAGGTAGTAACATTAGCATGTGAGTCACAAGTAAACCTTTGAAAAATTCCTAAATGGAAACCAAGATGATATAATCATTCTCATTGGTGTGTGTGCCAGGATTTATGCCATCAAAATGTGTATTGTGATTCTCTTCGCATAATTCTTGGGACTGCCAATTTTGTTTGCACTTACTCATGGAAGTGGGGTGACTTCAGGTATTTTTCTGCCAAATTCTGTCCTCAGACTACTTTCTTTTCAAGGCACATTTACCTACTCTTGTTCTTTATTTGTGAATGGGTTTTTAAAAATCTAATTTTAATTAGTCTAAATCAGTCTAGTTTGAGAGAGACCACTGAGTTCAACTCAGCTCAGGCATAGGATCTGCTATGTAATAAACCTGGTTTGGAACCTGGTGTGGTAGTGTAAACCTGTAATCCCAGTACTTGGGAGGCTGAGACAGGAGAATTAGGGGTTCTAGACCAGCTTCCACAGTGTAGTAAGACTCTCAGCAACTAGAAAGACCCTGTTTCAAAAAAAAAAAATAAGTTAAAGAGCTGGGGGTGTATCTCAGAGGCCCTTCTGTTCAATCCCCAGTACCACAAAAACAAAACAAAATAGAAAAAAACTGGTTTAGAGGTTTACAGCAAGTTGCCTATGTTCCTGATTTCTAGTTTACCTAATTTTTGAATAAGAATAAAGATTCCTATGCTATCTTAGGGGACTTTATGAAAATGTGTGTGATTACTGTTTTGAACATGAGACTGTCACCATAGAGATGTAAGGCTCAATGCCAATCTATCTCCCAAACAAAACACTTGGAAGAGAGACTATTAAAAATAGATAATAATGCAAAGAAACGAGGCAACAGATATAAAAAGGTAAGTTAATTATTTAAATAGAAGTAGAATAGCAGGTTAAAATCTTGGTAAAGTTTAAGTGGAAATGAACTCAATGGTTTATAATATCCAATGCAGTTACAAAGCTGATATAGAAACATAGTTAATATAAATTTATGCTATATTAGTAGTAATGTAGTGCCTAGAAGTAAATACTGTCTGTAAATTCCATGATGGTCAGAACTTAGCTGATACATTGGATTTAGTAAATGGCATCATGTTGTTAAGATAGACATTTTCAGCTTGCCATATGCCCATAGGGAAACACCTTGATAGTATGGTTCTATAAAAAATGGAACTTTCTTAAAGATGGCTAAAGAAATTAAGTATAGATAGACTGGGGAAAAGAAGACTTTGGAACACAATACAATTGTGTTAAAATATTGATGAGATGTCAAGCAAAAGGTTTAGACTGAAACTGAGGATTTTCTTGAAACTAATCTATAATAACATTTGATCGGGAAATGTTAGGGAACTCTATGATCCTTTATCACCTTTTGCCTATTAGGGTGCAGCAGTCTGATTTATAGGCAGGTAGGTGTACCCTTTCTCCCTTAAGGTATAAAATTCAAGGTATAATACCTGGTTGAAGGTGAAAACCTTTGTAGAAATAGTTGACATCAATAGAAACATACTCTCCTTGCTTCTTTTTTTCTTATAATTTAAATGTAAAATTGCATCCATGTAAAAGAATATTTGAGACTGGCCATCTATGGAAGGGAAGTGTGAGCAGTGAGAAGGGGGTTTTGTATGTGGACATGTTCTACTTTTTTGAACCTGACTGTAGTCATATAGACATGATAATCTTGCAATAATTTGCTGATCTACACACTTAACCATTTATGGACTTTTTATGTTTATATAATAATTATAAATAAATTCAGTTTTTAAGAAGGATATAGGTAACATATTTAAGATATGAAACATACAGAAAATCTTTAAATATTTAAAAAAATTCTTATAAACACTTTGGTACCATTACCCAAATAAAGGACTTACCCAAATAAATGACCTAAACCAAGCCAGACATAGTGGCACAAGCCTATAATCCCAGCTTCTTGGGAGGCTCACGCAGAAAGGTCCAAGTTCAAGTCCAGTCTCAGCAACTTAGACCTTATTTTAAAAAAAAATTTTTTAAAGGGGATAGGGATATAGCTCAGTGGATAAGGTTCAGGGTTCAATCCCCAGTGCCACATACAAAAAAACATGATCAAATAATTTTATTCATTTATGTACTTCCACTCTTCCTTCTCTATTTCTTCCTCTTAGAGGTAACCACTATACTTATTTCTATATTTTGCTCCCTTTCTCTGAAAAACAAACTTTGTTCCAAGTGTGTGTGATCTTAGCAAAACTTGTTTTCAACTGCTTGGTTTAGAGCTTTACCAAAGTACTCATATACTGTATATTGGTTAACTGTGTGCAAATCATCTCCTATTTAATGATGATATCTGATGAATAGAGGTTTACATTTTAATTTTATAGTTTCATATATTTTATAGTTAGCAGTTTTGAGGTAAAGAGTTTCTTACTTAGGATTTCTTTTTTTTTTTTTTTCTTTACTGGATGTCAAACCCAGGGTCTCATGCATGCTGGCCAAGGGCTATATTCTTTGCCCAGGAAATAATTTCTTATTATAACTTCATACATATATCCTTCTGCATTATTTTCTGTTTCTTTCTATCTCCCTTCCTCCCTCCCTCCCTTACTTCTTTTCTTCCCCCCTTCCTCCCTTTCTCCCTCCCTTCCTTTCATTTTTTCCCTTTTGAAAACCCAAGGTACCCCAAGCTACACCTCTAGTCCTTTTTATTTTTTGTTTGAAACAAGGTCTGGATAGATTGCTGAGAGCATTCCTAAATTGCTGAGGCTGACTTCGAACATGTAATTCTACTGTGTTAGCCTTTCAAGTACTGGGATTATAGGTTATGCTACTACGCCCAGTTCATCTTCTAAGTTTCTCAAGAATTGTACTCTCACATGTAACCAAACTACTGCAAATTAAAGTAGGAGTCCATTAGACTTCATCAACTATCTCAGCCCCATTTATTTAATAGTCCTTCATTTACCCACTAATTTACATTGTAGCCTCTCTCATGTCACAAATTTATATACATAGGCATGTTTCCAGCCTTTCTATTCTGTTTTACTGGATATTTGTTTAACTCTATGCCCCTATAATACTACATCAGTTCAAATTCATATCTTCATGATTTTAGGGAAAGGCTCCTTATATTTTTTCTCTTTTTTAGGATTGCCTTGGTTCTGTTTGGCCATACACATTTTAGTGTTAGTTCACCAAATCCTTAGGAAATCTAGCCATGCTCTTAATCATAATAAATCTTGTTTTATTATTATTTTCTGCTGGAGATTGAACCCAGAAGCATTATACCTCCAAGCTATACCCTCAGCCCTATTTTATCTTTATTTGGAAACAAGTTCTCACTAAGTTGCTGCAGCTAGTCTTGAACCTACAATACTCCTGTCCCAGCCTCCAAAGTACTAGAATAACAAGTATGTACCACCTCATTAAATTTAGAGCTCAGTGTTGACTGGTTTGGTTGACCTCTTTGTGGTATTGAGTCATCTTAATCAGGAAGAGCAGTTGAATTCCTTTTAGGATTGAATTAATGTTGTTCTATAGACTCTTGTGATTTTTATCTATACAGCTGTTTTATCTTTGTATATTTTGAAGAATTATTCCTAGGTAACTTAAATTTTTTGAGGCTGTAGTAAACTCTTTAGATTGTATTTTTTGTACTATTTGTTTTTGTGTTATGCACATGAAATTGATATTTCTATATTAATATTTTATCTAGCTTCTTTAAAACTCTTATTAACTTTAATAATTTATAAGTGAATTAGTTTGGGTTTTCTATGTAGAAAGTCAGACATTTGGGAACATTTGTTAAAAAATAACTATTTATTTTTTCTTTTCCAATGTTTGTGACATTCTCTTTTCTTAGGATTTGACAGGATCTACAGTAAAATTTTAAATAGCAGTGGTGGTAGAGGGCAGCCTTATCTCATTACTGATTTTAATTTAAATACTTAAGAAGGTCTTCTTATACAAACATGACTCCATAAGATACCATCTCTCCTTGGAAATAAATAAAAATTAATGAGGTTTTTTTTTTTTTTAAATGAAAACAGATCCATGATCTCTAAGTTCTGTAAAACTAGGGGGTAGACATAACTCATAGATACAAAAACAAATATAAACCTTCCAAAAATAAATGAGCAAACAGAAGCAAAACAATACAGAATCAAAGAAGGAGTTTTAATAGAGCAAGAAAAAAAAAGGCATTAGAGAAGATAATCAAAGGGCACACAACGGCAGAACTGAAGCTCACCAAGTGCTGTGTGCATATATGCCACCATCACCATGAAGCACATGATGATGTGAAACTAACTCCAATCAGAATGGCAATCATAAAAAACACGAACAACAACAACTGCTGGCGAGGATGTGGAGAAGTGGGAACTCTAATACATTGTTGGTGGGATTGCAAACTAGTGCAACCACTTTGGAAAACAGTATGGAGGATCCTCAGACGAATGAGAATGAACCTTCCATACGATCCAGCAATACCCCTTCTGGGTATATACCCAAAAGAATGGAAACCAAACTATCAGACCGACGCATGTGTATCTATGTTTATAACTGCACAATTCACAATAGCCAAACTATGGAAGCAGCCAAGATGTCTATCAACAGATGAATGGATTACAAAACTATGGGATATGTACACAATGGAATTTTACTCAGCTATAAAGAAGAACAAAATCATGTTATTTGCAGGGAAATGGATGCAACTGGAAAACATTATGTTAAGTGAGATTAGCTAGTCACAAAGAGTAAAGAAGCATATGTTCTCCCTAATATGCAGATGCTAGGGAGAAGATGGAGCATAAGAGGGTCTCCAGATGAAAAAGGAGAGACTCTCCATAAGCAAAGAAGTTGATTTAACCAAAGGGGATGGACGGGGTGGGGGGGACACCCTAATGTATATCAAGATTACTCACTAAACTGAACTTGAGAGGGAGGGAGGGCGAGGGAGTGGGGTGGGAATTTGGGGAAGGGGTCAAATGAGAAATGTGGGCACATATGTTGTTATCAATCTGTACCTAACAAAGATGTATGCTCACAATGCACGAATAATAAATAAATAAATAAATAAATAAATAAATAAATAAATAAATAAAAATAAAATGAAAAAAATAAAAAAGATAAAATAAGACAATTCCTTATTTTGAGAAAAAAAATCAATGAAATGAAAAAGAAGTTAAAATATAATTTAAAAAACCTTTTCTGAGATTAAGAATAAAAATAAACAAACAAAAAAGCAAAACCTTAAATCTACAGATTGCAAGGGTCAAACTTCTTCTAGAAACAAACAAACAAAAAACAATGACCCAGAAAATTCAACCTGAAGACCAAGCCTAGTAAATTTCTGGGACTTTAAAGATAAGAATGAATCTTTGTGGCAGTAATAAGAAAAGAACATGACACTTATTAAGAAGAAAGAAAGCTCTCCATAGATTTGTCCACAGCAATATGCAGTAGAGAAGAACTATAGAATACCCAAGGGGAGAAACTGACAGCCAAGGATTTTCTACTCAACCAAGTTGTTCTCCAAATATCAGGCCTTCTGATAAACAATTCTGAACATGGAAGAAACCAAGGGATATTTTCTCCATGAATCTTTCTTGAGAAAACAACTGGAAATTATTTATAACATAGACATGAGTTGGAGAAATTCTGGCAAAATAATTTGTGGGCAGTATTAAATATATGTAACTATGAAACAAGGACTCAAACAAATGTTGGGTTTCTAGTGACTAAACAGAGTGTGAAAACTATATACTTATATATGTAGAAATGATACAACCAGCTAAAATTTGGAGGAAAGAAGAAAGAAAAGGGAAGATAAGTTCACTTATTACAAAGGAACTCTATTAGTTAGGAGTCAATATAATCCCCTAAGGTTGAAAAAATAGTAACACAATTGTAGTTGTATTTAAGATATAAATGTGTATATTAATAACATTAGCATTATTGACAAAATTATAAGTAGAAAGAAGCTAAAAAGAAGAAAATAAAAGAAAAATAAACTATTTTTCAGTATTCAACTAGGGAAAATAACTGCCAAAAGAAATAGGTAACTAGGGGCATTATATAAAACCATAATTATAAAGGTAATGACTAAAACCAAAAGATGAACCTTCATAACTCTCAGAGGAGCTACCCATAAAAATAAAGCAAAGAAGTGATCCACTAATTTCAGGTTTTAAAAAAATCTCTATTAATAAAAACATCATATAGTATCATATCATAGCAATAACATCTTTTGTATAAGTGTAAATACATTTTGCTCACGTATTTTCACAAATTTTTCCAATAAAGCAAAATACTTTATAAAAGTATGTAGAAATATATTCTGTATGTGATAAATACCTAAAATAATGTAATTTAGAAGGGCTGAGAATAAAAGGGCAGAACATTATACAAGGCAAATGAAAACAAAAAGAAAGCTGGAGTCATAATCTGTTAGTCAAGGCAAAGTTATTTGTTGTGGCAAACAAAGAAGAATGCTTTATAATATTAAAACAAATTACCTCAACTTCATAAAACAAAAACTTCAAAATGGAGATGTAATATAATAGAAGACTCTAACCTCTCAGCCCACGATAGTGGTTTAAAAAATTAAAAATAAATAATAATCAAATAATAATTTTTAAAGAAAGTATAATTTACAAAAATAACCAGTAAAAAAGTAGAAAATTAAGATTACTTTCCCCAGATGAAATAGAGAAAGTTATCAATTTACTACCTCATAGGGCTTCATTTCCTACCAAACCGTTGAGGAATAGGTTATCCAATGCTGCTTCAACTGTTCCAAAGAACACAATATGGCAACACTCACATTTTAAAGGTCAGGCAGATATTATGTAGTTCACAAACATTCTATCTGGGAATGTCCAGGTGATTAAGGTCCTCAAAGAAGCCTAGCTAATGACAAATCAGTTGAGCTGACATAATCCAAAATGTACAGTGAAGGTATATAAGTATACTGCTAATCCTTCCTGGTAAAAGAAAGCTGCTCCTCATGGTGTTTTTGTAAAAAATACAGAGGAAAATAGCAAGATGTCTGTACTGATTTGCTCATGCCTGGGCCGTATCTAAAACCCACATATGAGGCAACAGCTATGATTGGAATCACTACATAATTAGATTTATTACAATCCATAGGTTTCCTCCAATACCAACTTGCCTTTTGGACAGCTGCGAACATTGGGAGTTAGTAGGAATCATCACTTCGACATTTTTCAACTTTTAATGATGACAAGAATCTTGGGACTTTCCATAAAACTGGGGTATTGCTTTTGATTTACTGTCTGGTATGTCTCACTCCATGGGTCAGAGAGTCAGTGTGGGATTCTACCAGTCTGTTTCAGTTATTTATCCTGGAAATGAGGAAATAACCATCTGGGCACATCTAGAAGATTAAATTCCAATTATCATCAAGCATCATAGTTTTCTGCTTTGGCTAGTGGATCGTAATGACATTTTTGATTCCTGGAATTTTTCTAAGTATGATTTTTTTAAAAGATTATTTTGATTTCATTCCTAAGGTCACCATAGTAACTGAACTACCATCAAATATCCCTGTCAGACCAGAGATCCCTTCTGGTTGCTATTCTTTCCTTCTGCCTGTTTCATCAAATATGTTCATATTGGGGCGGGGGTGGGGCTGTCTCGGTCATAGAGCACTTACTTAGCATGTGCCCAGCCCTAAATTCTATCCCTGGTACCAGGGAAAGGGGAAATGCATATCTTCTTGGTTATTGTTTTCTACAATTTAGATCCTATGTTTCCCATTGAAATTAGGCAACTTTGGTCAATGGGATAACTCCCACTATTATCCTACCTGGTATACAGAGGACAGAGTCCACAGAGCTTCCCAATGATGTTACTTCTCCTCTTACTAATTCATGTTTCAATGCCTAAGGAAATGGAGTGTCTCCTGAGTCTTCTTAAAAGACAGTGAGAGATAGGATGTATCACATACACTAAATCCTCTCTCAACTTTTCATCTGTTTAATATTTGTGATTCCTTCCTCTATATTTAAGTTTGAGATGTTCTGTCTTTTAAATATTGACTATTTTTTGTTGAATATGGATCACTACTGAGTTCTGGCTTACTCAACTTACTAAGCCAATCGTCAAAGGCATTCCTGGTTGCTCAAGCTAACAAAATAGTTCTAGTGTCTTCACTAAATGTGCCCAATTTGACTCAATAATAATATTGTATTGGATTCTTCTTGGCTTAAAATCTGTAGAATTTGTTTCTATCCATAATATCCAGGTTTCTGCTGATATAAATTAGAGAAATTTTGCAAATATTATAGTGTTTAAAATATCTCTTTCTGGTCATATTTTGTTCTTGCCCTCAGAGGAAAATATGCAATCAAATTCTAGTTAAGAATATGGAAGCAATGATAAATGGGAGGTTATCTTAAGGGAAATAGTTACTATTTTGCAAGACAATTGTCTTGGTTGAGGTTATAACAGGATCTTAAAACAATGAAAAATTAATTTCCATAGTCAAGAAGGGAGGTGCTTCTTTGACTTGGCCGAGGAAGCTCATGTATCTCACATTCTTTCTCATTCACCCAAAGATTTTCACTTGAAAGTCTCACTAGTGGTCTTCACTCCTCTCCACCAATGCCTTTACTTTCAGTGCTTATCAAGATTATGAACTCAAAGTTCTGTTTTATTGTAGCACCAGCACAACTTGATTTTTAATCTGGTTTTCAACTACATTTGCCCTGCATATTGAAGATAAGCGAATGAATGAATGATTCTTGTTAGAGGAGCTACCATGGACAATTTTTTTTTCTTTTTGCTGCATGTTGTGTTGAAAGTTTAAATCCCTGAGGGTTTTTTGTTGTTGTTGTATTTTAGAAAACTTTCTAGAAATCACATCTTATCCCTTAGTACTTAAACTCAGCATTACTGCAGGGTATTGTGGGTCATACCTGATAATCCCAGCTTCCTGGGAGGCTGAGGCAGAAGGATCACAAGTTTGATGCCAGTCCTGACAACTTAGCGAGGCCCTGTCTCAAAATAAAACATGTTTTAAAAGAGATAGGGATGTAGCTTAATGGTAGACACCTCGGGGTTTAATCCCCAACACCCACCACCCCACCTCCCACACACACACACACACAATCAGCATTACTGCTGTGTCAATTATGTACAGCATCCAATTGTTCTTCTATATTTCTGTCTTTTATAAGCAGTTGATGCTTAAGAAATCGTGAGTCCAATGTTTGCTATAGATTGCCAGCATCACATTTTCTAGTGGGATTATGATATCCCTGTATTTAAGCTTACACAGCTCAACAACTCACTCTCAGAATCCAGTTTTAGTGTATCTGTTTCCTTGGCCCACTGTTACAAACAAGTATTGGATAATTTAAGATTCTAGTCAGTAAAAGAGAAATGATATTGTGTTTTTAAAATGACATGATTTAGTATAGGTAACTACTACTAGCTATAATTGCTAATCTGTTGTAGAGATGAAAGAGCAAGAGGAGGAAAGTATAATCTAGAGATTAAGATAGGATGCAGGTAGTATCCTTAGGACTGGGATAAAAAAAGGAGGAGAATGGACATTATAAGAGGTTAGAGGCACCCTATGCTGTGCTACTTGGAGTGTGAAAAAGGGCCTGGTGTCCAGGGAAGGACTACTACCTAATCAGTGTTGGGACTGTGGAGCAAGTATTGTGAAAGGAATACTAGAGATGCTGGTGGACTTCCAGGTAGCCAGGTTCTAAGACTGTCAAAAGGGTGTGGTACACTGGAACTAGGACTGCAGAAGAGACTTTGCCCTGTGGGTACTGGAAATGCTGAAGGGCACTATTGAAGGGAAGACTTGAAACATAAAAAGAGCCTTTGACTCTCCTCTCCCCTTCTGTTACCCCCAGTGCCTCTGAGTGGCAGGATCTAACTAGAAGTCAGCTGGCAAGAGAGGTCAGCAAGTGCCCACAGAGTAGACCTTGCTTCTGACTTGGTCTCACCATTAGCTTTTCAGCTTTCCTAGTGGCAAGGAATCTCTATTCTCCAAAAATTTGGAATGTGAAAAACCTAATTATCTTTATACTAATTTTGCTTCTTCAAAGTGCCACCCTCTCTCTTCCATTTGCACTGCTGTTATGTCTGTCTGAGACCCTTGTAGCTAATACTTGCTTTATTTTAAACATTGAATACAAATACACTCCAATAGTCCATGAATATTTTTGTTTTAGGTTCTTACTGTTTTAAAATGCATACTAGGCTACACTTTACATTCTATGTTAGAGAATTATTGATATATTAATCAGGATGTGTTGCTAAGAACTTAGCCTTTATGGTTTGCTTTATTGTGAAATGGAAATAATGCATGTGGGAGGTTAGGAAAGCAAATAAAAATGCCGAATAAAACAAAGAACAGTATCATTATTAATTCCAGAACCACCAAGTTCAGAAGATATCTTCTATCAGTGAGACCTACTACAGCAGAGCTTACTGAGAGGCACTCTATACTATGATTGCAATCCCTTATTTACTTCATATTCCTTTATTTCTATTATATATTCCTAAACAATGGGCTATCTTTCTTTGGATGTAACATACTCTCACATCTCCATATATCATGCTGTTCCATCTTTCTCTTTCCTCCTTTCCTTCTAAGCTGGGCAAATGTTATTCACTGAGTGAGTCTCAATATTCTCATCTCCGTGGTGCCCAACCTCGGCATCTATTACATTCCCAGAGTACCTGGTGATTCACATAACTTGCATATCACTTACCACTTGATGTTTTTAGCACTTAGTACAAAAGTACTGCAATAAAGAAGGTAGATTTTTCCATGGTATCTTTTACCAAGTGAGTCTAACCAAACAGGAATTTCAATCTGTAATATTCAATCTTTGATACTTTCTATTTCCTCTATTAAATTTTGAGTTCCACTTTAAAGGCAATAAATAAATGTCATTTGTGTTTCTATTTCTAGCATCTAGCTCAATGCTGGATACATAGTGTGCTTCAATAAATGCCTAATGTAATTTAATTATATATCAATAGAAGAATGCCAAAGTCGCAGATTATAATGGCTTTAGGTGGTGTGCATATTTCTGATATTTCTACTCATTCTGATATGACAAGTACCAATTTTCTAACCTTTAAAAACAGCTGGAAAATGTTATTTTAAAAAAGTTAATATTCCTTCCTGAGATTATTTAACCATTTCTTGCAGTCATTTGATACCCTGAATAAGTGTATATTATTTCAATTTTATACATTTTTTAGTTTTACCTGATTAATGGCTGTAATATCTTATATTCATCATATCTATACTTTATCTAGAAAATATCGCATAGCTTCCTTTAGAAAATTGCCTCTTCTTAAAGCGAAACTTTTGTAGTCTCTATTTTATCATATTCTTTTTTTTTTTTTTTTTTTT
>PVLC010015324.1:0-13022 GCA_004027655.1 Graphiurus murinus | reverse complement strand
CATATTCTTAATTGGGTAACATTACCATTCTAGATGGTAATTATTATACTTAATTTTTAATATTTCTAGAAAGGTTCTGAGTTGATTTTAAGCCTACAAACTGTAATCAAAGTCTGCACTAGGATCATCAAATGGCATCCATAATTACGAGGCATTCTTTATTTGTCTATGTGCCAAGGAGCCCTGCAGCAGGGCACCCACAGGAAGCCCTACTGGCCCATGAGGATCTCAGTTGTCATCTCTAGTGCCATCTTAGAGTATGGACAACAATATAGGCCGAGGACAACTATATATATATGGACAACTATATATAAGCTCCATTTTGATTATTGTGTTGTCTTGGATTTCTGCAGATCTCTGTCCTTAGGACAGAGGCCTCTAAGAGAAGAAAAACTAATAAGATAGAAATGTGTCCTGGACTGAAGCACAGACAGGGGTTAGAGTGTTAGGATATCTCATCTTCAGATGCTAGTATGTTACCATGGTGAACAAAGGGACTTTCTGTCTGGGCAAAGCCTGTTTGCCCTTCCAGCTGACTCCACCTTGCACACTAGTGGATACAATGCTAATAGAGTCCAGTTGTGCCTTTCCTAAACTCATTTCTTTTCTCTGCATCCTGACACTATATCAGTTTGAGGCAAGCTGTGGCAGGCACATTTTCTAAAAGGATACCCATGTTGGGAAGTGACAGCCAAAGGCTCAGTGCCAGGTTTAGCCATTAGCAGTAGGGAGAAAAAAATCTTGTTGTAGCCTTGATCGCTAGAGTGCTACCCACTGGCATTTGAAATAGTTCTGTCCTGTCAATTAAGCAAATTATTTTGCAGATCTACTAGGTGTTTAAAGAATGTGAGCATAGAAATTCCAAGTCTTTAGTGCTGTTTCAGGAAAAGATTTGCATGCATTCTGTAGCAATAGCTTAAAATTCTAAGAAAGGATGATTCCTCTTCCAACAATGCAGTTAATTTACCCATTGTGCCTAGGGATCATAGGGAATGGTTTGCAGAGGTTTTATTAAAATTGACACCCTTTGCAAGATATTTAATGAAAATCTGGATATATGGGGATCTTTTTCTTGGTCTCCTAGTACATAAATATAGCCTGACATATCAGAACAGAAGATAATGTTAGTGTCAGGAAAAGCTATGACAACCTTCTTCATTACTCTTCAAATTACTTTTGCCCCAGAATCCATTCTTCATTTCTTCACCTAGCTGTTTTCTTTTAACTGCCTCCATGGGTAAAAGGGATGTTAGTATATGAGATAGGTTGAGAGTAGTGCCTATGAAACCTGTAGATGCACCATGATGTGTCAACACTGAAATGCTATCAACAGAGCCAGGTGTGGTGGTACACACCTGTAATCCTAGTACTTGGTAGGCTGAGACAGGAGGATTGCAGGTTGGAGGACAGCATCAGCAAGTAGAAACTCTCAGCAACCTAGCAAGATTCGGTTTCAAAACAAACAAAAAACCAAATAATAAAAAAGAGGGCTATGAGTATAGCCCAGAGGTAGAATGTCCCTGAATTCAATCCTTATAATAAATAAATAAATAAATAAATAAATAAATAAATAAATAAACAAACAAATAAATAAGTACATCAAAAAATGGTAAGGTCTGCAGTGAAAACCCACCTTTGTAATGCAAATGCTTCCTCCTCTCTGGTACTGCTCCAACTAGAGATGTTTAACTTTTATCTCCTTTCTTTCTTTACACTTTCAAGTAGAAGCTCCTCTTTATATTTTATTTATTCTCACTTCTGATTAAGATTTTATCTGAAGAAAGGGTTGTATTACTTAAAAATATTTTTAAAAAAATTGAATTATACACATTATATAAGACAGAATAAGATATAATTTCATCTTCCCAAAAATCTTTGAATTAAAGATTACCATTTGAATTAATTATTCCAATGAGAGTTATCCCATGAAAAACATTGAATTCTTGGAGGAATTCATCACTCTTGTGACATTTCTCTTGAAAGTTTCTAAATTCTGCTAGGCTCATGTCCTCTTGTTAATGTTTACAGCCCTTTTGGCCAAAGGTCTGAATAGGCACTATTTACACAGTACAGTTGTATTTTTTAATAGATTTTAATGTGTTGATGTTGTTGTCTTCATTGTTGTTGATGACAGAAGTAAGGTTCTATAATTGTAGAAAATTTGGAGATGTGGTTTGTTGGTGTTATACTGTGTCAACATACCTAATGTAAGATTACATTTTCCAAAATATTCCCCCCCTATAGTTCAAGCTGAGGGTGCACCACAAAAAAATTCTATGTGAATGTGAAAGAGTAGTCCTCATAGTTGAAAGCGGCCAGATTCAAGCACACTACCTGTTTTTGTAAATAAAGTTGCATTTGGAACACAGTCCCATTTGTTTATACATTATCTTTGGCCATTTTCATGCTACGATGAGAAAGCTGAGTGATCACAACAGAAACTGCACATCCTGCAAAGCCTAAAATGCTTTACTACATTTCAATTGCTGAGCCCTGTGCTCCAGCTCAGAGAAGGCTCTAAGTGCTGCTATGGTTTATGCAGCTGGTCTACCTCAACAGTGTGAAGCATCTGGATCCACGCCTCCAACTTCTCTGAGTCTTGGGCCAGGCATGTATGTGATTTCACTGCAATCTACACCAGCCTTATCTGCAGGCCATCTGTATTATGGGGTTCAGAATGGTGAGAGACAAAGACAGTTTGCAGTTAGTCTTTGTGATTTCCAATTTGTCTTCCCTATGTTCCAGTGTGTCCTAGATTTTTCTGCTCAGTGTCCTATTTTCTTTCTGACTGCCTTCCTGTTGGCCTACAGTGACTTCCAGCCCACCATCAAATACCAAGGCAGCTATCCTCCTTGAAATTTTTCTCCACCTTTTCTTTGCAGTCTGTGATTAGTAACTTTTCTATGGTTTTCCAACCATCTCCTTCTTCACCATTATTTCCCAGAAGCCCTCACTGTTTTGTAAAATCTAATCTCTTTAATAAATCTCAATTCCATGCCACTCATATTTGTTATGCTTTAAAATGTATTGTAAATGTTACAGTCATTTGTACTGGGCATAGAGTATTGTCATAACAAGGATATAAAATATGTGGCTTTGGATTTGGGATCAAGTAATGGGCAGAGTGACTTATTTACTTAGTCCCTCCCCTCCCCCCAAAAGTCTCATCTCTTAATACTGTCATACTGAATATTATTGTTTCAACATATGAATTGTGGAGGAAGACATACATTCAAACCATAGCTAGGCCCTAGACAATTCCTAAAGAAATTAAATATAATAAAAATATGTTTAGTCACACTCTTTCCCTACTCCTCAGTCCCCCCCCCCCCCCCCCCCCCCCCGTCAACCTAAAAAATAACTACTTATTTTTCAACCATCATCTTATCAAAGAGCTATTTGGACTGTCCTTTCCTCAAAAGAAGCAATTACATCTTTTTTCTGTTTCACTCCACTTCTATGGATTTTCATCCTGGGATTGTTTTTCATACTTTATTGCATTTCTTTAGCTGTATTGAAGGCTCCTGGATGGCAAGATTTGGTATTTCTTTATATTTGCAGTGTCCATATCTAGCCCAATTCCTGCAACTGGAAGTTACTCAGCAAATGCTGGTTAAAGGGCAAAAAAAATGACTAAATTTCTCCCGTCTCTTTTTATTTTTCATCTTCCCATAAGCTCTATTACTTTTAATACGTTTATATCTTAGACTTTCAACTAAATTCTCTCTTTTTACACACAAGCACATTGAAATATTTCCTATTATAAAAATGATATTTATAAAGCTTTTTTGATGTCACCATTAGAGTTTACATGATGGGAAATACCACTTTTTAGACATGTAGATATTATATATATCTTACAATGGTCAATAATATAGACATCTACAACTCTTTATTCACAATTACAAAACATCTACACAATTCACAATTACACAATTCACAATTACAATACATTCTACATATCAAAATGTTTCCTTGTAGCTCATCTGCTAATCGATGGCAAAGAACCCTGATTTATATGTGTGAGCACAAGACTATAGTCTATCAATCTCAGGTAATATGAATATTTAGATGGTACGTGGATTTACCTGCCGCATTGCTTTTGCAAATCAGAAAGCTCTGCATTCCAAAACATGGTTAGCTTCAAAGGTTTGGAATGGTCTGTATGTCACTGTGTCTGTTTATACATAGCAAATATATAATTTGTAGATTTTTTAGCAGTAATATTAAAAACATTTTATCAAAAGAAGTTTAATTGGTTTACCCCCTCTCCATGCTCAAATAATTATATGGATAGTTATTGAAGTTCAAATACTCATACAAATTATTTTTGGTACTGTTACCAACTGATGCTTGTGCTTCCTTATGTTAAAATCTAGTCCCATGTGATGATATTTGCAGGTGGGTGTTTGGGAAGTAATTAGGTCAAGAAACTGGAGTTCTCATGAATAGAATTCCTTCAAAAAGAATCTCCAAAGAGCTAGCTCACTCTTTTTCCACCAAGTGAGAAGACAATAAGGAGACAGCTGCCTATACCCCAAAAGAGGGTCCTCGCCAGAACCTAACCATGTTGGCACCCTTGTCCTATACTTCCTGTCTCCAGAACTTTAAGAACTAAGTTTCTGTTGTGATTTAGGGAGTATTAAAAATCAGGCTATATCTTAATTTTTTAGTCGAATAATGATCAGATGACTCTAAGCTTCAGTTTCACTATATGTAAGAAAAGGAACATAATTTTGCGGAGCCAAAAGTGAGTATGTAGCCAGAAATTACAGACTAGTTCTGGAATTTTCTATAAGTATTCTGTTTTATCTAAAGCTGCAGCATACTCTGTCTTCTTGATAGACATACTTCTTCTGGCAGAATAAAACCATCTTGAAATGATATGGCAGATTCTTGACAATTCAGTCACACACAGAGGTTCACACTCCAAAAGCAATTGTGGAAACTTAAAGCATGAATCATGCTCAAAGATTGTGAATCTCCCTCGAATTTGTGACTGTATTTCCAGTATATAAGTCTGCAAATCTTCAGTAACTATGGTTCCATTGACTGTAGGAAAGTTTAGCAATGAAAATGAATGAAATCTCCAAGGGGTGTTGGCTCAATCACAAGAATAATTTGAGTGTGAATGTATTCCCTTTCTGGAACAAATCAGCAATGTTTTTATATTTTCCTCTGCAGTTTCAAGCTTATTGTGCTGAATTACTTTGTCATATCAGTAAAAATATAATCTTGTGAACCACTGGTGAGCCAACATGTTAGAGAGATTCCTGCTTCCAAAACATGTCTAAAGTATGTGATCTGAGGAAGCAGTTCAGTGAATCTTCAAGTTTCAGTGACTATTATGTCAGTTATTAAGCTGTTGCCTCTCAGCACCAAATCCACCAGGCCACAGTCAGCTTTGGGATGCTGGAGCTGGGTCTCTCTTTACACCACATTTTTGTTTTGTTGGTTGACTCCCTATTTTTCTTGGCTTAAAGGAAGCACTAGAGAGAAATCAAGAGGCTAAAGGAGAAAGAAGGGACCAGATCTTTTCTGTTTATTGTCTTTTCTCTACCTCTGTCATTGCTTTCCTAGCAATGTTTCTACACTCTGGCAGCCAAAGTGTCTTCTAGTAACATAGGCATTTCATTTATCTGTTTTTAAGACGGCCCCCAAACTAGCCTCATTGAAACCCCTCAAAGAACCCCCTCAAAGATATCAGAAGGGGGACACAGCTGGCAGGTGCCCTTTCTCACGATCTGTATCCCAGTCACACAGGGTCTTCCTCTGATTGCTGGTGATATCATTGCCAGCTGTCCCAAGACTCCACTTCAGATACTCTTAGTTCCTATTTTCTGGTGCCCTCCTCCTCCTAGCTTCTAACTTTTGATCATTCTAACCTTTATCCCTCCATCCCTAATAATTACAATCTGTTTGATATCTTAGCGTTCTCTTCTTGATTTTAGCCCAATACATGGGCTAAAAATTCCTTATACCACAAATTTACAGTTAAAACAACAAATGTGACTTCTGTCCACAGGCTGGACCCTGACTGATTCAGTGACAGAGCCATAGAATTACACTAAAATAAACTCAAATGTTATACTTTAATCTCTCTTCTAAGTATGCCTAACTAGGTAAAAGCTTGAATAGAATATACCACCTGGATTACCTTCACCATGGCAACATGCTGGAATCTGCTCTCAGGTTCAGAGAACTAATTTCTATGGTAAGTTTCTTCTCATAAACTTTATCTGTTAAGTCCTCTAACCCCTTTTTTAAATCAATTATAGATGCCTAATGTGGCAATTAAACTCATCTTCTCACATTTAGACTAAACTTCTCAAATTAATTGCTGAAAAGACATTACTATTTATTAGCTAATGTGTGCTAATATAATTAAGAAAATGTTTTTCCAAATTCCTAGGTGAGCTCCACTTGACCTTGAGGTCACATACTACATCTTCACTCTAGAAAAATGTTGGAGCAAGAATTATTTGTTTATTGTTTTGTTTTACTACTTCAAAGTCATAGTGCATCCCAAACTTTGCTTTACATTAAAGCAAAGTTTATTTACATTAGATAACTGAAAACTTTCATTAGAATTTCAAGTTTTCCCGAGGCATAAGCTCAAATTAATACCAACATATCACATCATGATTACATTTTTTTATTATAGTTTAGAATCCTTTAGTGAAGATTCAGGTGCAGGAATGGTGGCAGAAACACCATAGAAAACAGCTTCAAAATCTAGTTTTGTGGAAATCGGTTTTTATAAGCTTTGTAATTCAACTTCTTCTTTATAAGCTATCCATAAATGCCCTGAAATGAGAAGTAAATCAAAACAAATCTCTTGGATTATCCTTACTGGTATCACATCGTATATGTAAACACCACTTTCCAGTGGGTAAGCATAAGTAAGACAGATCCTGCCCAGAGAGTTTAACAGCTTACAGGGCCACTACGAAGGAAGAAAACAGAGGAGAGGCTGTTTTGCTTTTGTTTGAAATTCACAACAGCTGTTGTATTCTTCTTGACTGGTTCCAAATTTAATAAGGCCCAATAAATCTCTAAGAAAACAGCCTTGAGACACTGCTATTGTTTTTATTTTGGTGTTGAGCTCATAGTACAAAGTCTTTCTCTTCAGTAATTTTCCTGGCTAATTTCAGAGTAGATTGTGCCAAATGTAAACCCCAAAACACCAGCCCAAGAAAGCAAAGAGAAAAATCACATCTCCAGCAATGGATGTCAACTAACAGAAAGCTCCTCTTAAAGCCCAATCTAGACAACTAGCACCTGCAAATCAGGTGTCACTAAGATTGTTAGTCTGGCTATTCTCAGAGCCTTAAGTGCTCTTTTCAAACCATTCCTTCAAATTCCTGGCTATTATTACCTTTTAAATAATTTGGGGGGAAAATATCATCAAAAGCTTAGGTAATTTCCCTGATCTGCAAAATGCAAGCCAGCCTGATTCATTGGAATCCCTGTCGTAGAGATTACACACCGAGCAGAAGCAGCCGAAAGGAACACACTACTGATGCGAGTAATGTATTTTCAATTTTTAATGAAGTGTTACTTGTCCGCAATATTATCTCTTTTAGGTTCCAGGCTGTGTGCCAGTGATAAACTGTATAGCTCAACATCTTATCTATTTTTAAGTGACCAGTCTTTAGAGGTAAATTCCCTGTTTTCCTCAGTGAATTGATCCAGTAGTTGGCTCTCATCAAATGCTTACACAGTGTACATGGTGTGATTTTTTTTTTCTCTTTTGGCAGAGAGGGAAGTGACTTAACCACATTTTTGCTTCTTTTGTGTGTGTGTGTGTGTGTGTGTGTGTGTGTGTGTGTGTGCAAAAGTTTAAGTAATATGCACAACTGAGGTATGTCTTCCTATGAGCTAAGGTACTTGAGATTTCTGCTTGAAGTGATGAACAATTACACATGTCATAAATATGAGAAAGTTTAGCTGCTAGGTAAGCAGGTAAAAGAAAGGAGAACCGTCCTGTATGTTTCAGGTTATTTTTAAGTGCAGTAACACTATTTTCAGATAGCATGGGATAAATAATCTAAAAAGTTAGGCCAAATGAATACATCCTCTGGGAGAAAGAAACAGAATCAAGACTAGTGTCAAGTGGCTGTTGAATGGAAAAATATGGCAAAGGAGAAGGAAGGTTCACAGGGACTTGAAAATGCAATATGAACAGTGCAGAGCCAAACAAAGTTTGCTGCCACTAGTCCTGAAATGACTAGTTAAAAGGTGAGCTGGGAGGCTGAAACAGGAGGATCACAGGTTCAATAACAGCCTTAGCAAGACTCTCAGCAAAATCCTATTAAACAGAACAAAACAAAAAATTAAGCTAGGGTTGGCGGCACATGCATAATCCTAGTACAAGGGGAGGCTAGGAGAGGAAGATCAGAAGTTGATGACCAGGCTCTTCGCCACTCAAGGAGATCTTATTTCAAAATAGAAAATAAAATAGGGCTTGAGGGTGTAGCTCAGAGACAGAGGCAGAATGCCCTTGGATTCAATCCACAGTACCACATAAATAAAATAAAATAAGATAAAATAAAATAGGGCTAGGGGTGTAGCTCAGAGGTAGAATGCCTCCTCTGCGTTCAATCCCCAGTAAAACACACACACACACACACACACACACACACACACACACAAGTGAGCTGGGAGCCAGGCATGGTAGCACACACCTATAATCCCAGTACTTGGAAGGCTTAGATAGGAAGATCAAGGATTGAAAGTTCAAGGCCAGCCTTAGCAACTTACCCAGGCCTTCTGTAATTTAGCAAGACCCTGTTTCAAAATAGGAAAATGAACAAATAGGTGTAGCTTGGAGGTAGAATACCCCTGATTTCAACCCCTAGTACTATATACACACACACACACACAAAAATGAGCTGGAGTATTACTTGAGCACATGTCTGAGATTTGCTGGAGGGCCCAGTGATATTTACAGAACTGAAGAATTAGCCAGTTTGGCTGCTTTCAATTATTCCATGAGAATTTTCCTTATATATTTCTCTGGAATTTTTTTTTCTTTTGATACTGAGGATTAAACTCAGGAACATTCTACTTCTGAGCTATACCCAGAGCCCTTTTTATTTTTGTTCTAAAACAGGGTCTTGCTAAATTGCCAAGAGTTTCACTACATTGCGGAGGCTGGCCTCAAACATGCAATTATCCTGTTTGAGTCTCCCAAGTACCGGATTACAGGCCTGGCCTTTTCTGGAAAATTCAAAGGCCTATTCGAAAGCTAAAGATTAGAAAGAGGCAGGCTGTAACTTTTGTTTCTATTCCTTTTCAGACTATGACTTAAGAAAATAAACAAGAATGTTGAGAAGATCAAAAAACATCAGAATTTCAAAATCTGGACCATCATTTAGAGTATCCAAACAATAAAATTAGAAAAAAGATTTTGTTTGGCTGGCTGATACTTTTCTGATCTAAATAACTTCAGGATTTAAGAGAAAAGCATTAATGAAGAAAAATAACTGGGTCAAGCTGTAACACTTACCATGTGGTTAGAAGTGACTATCATAAAATGTAATAAAAGAACAGAGTAAATGTTTTTTAGAAGAAGGAATTCAAGGAAAACATTAATAGCTTCAGACAGGTGTAATGCCGATGTATGATATAAGTTATAGGGTATGCCTTAAATTTAACATGATAAATTTTCTCATAAGGTAAGTATCAACCAAATCTTGATGTTGGGGCAGATGACCATAGCATATAAGCATAGCTATTTTGCTTAAAAGTAGAGCCAAAAATCAGGAAGGAGAATATGTTAGAACACTCACACACACACACACACTCAACTTCCTGAAAAATGCCTGAAGATAGATGTTTGATAGAGATATTTATGTAAATTTAAAAGTGGGGAAAATAATGAGATTTTTTAAATATAATTTTTAGAAACATATGATTCTATAAATTCTCAGCTATATTATTAGTAACAGAAATGATTCAACATTCAGACAATAGTTGAAGATCCATTCTGCTACAAGCAAAATATTTGGTAAGCCTTTGCCTTGCTTAGTTTAATAACCCGTTCTTTCTTCAGAGGACTGAGGAAATAGCAAGTAGAACTGATGTCCTACCTTAATGTTGGCCCCTTTTGGGTGGCAATGAATGGAAAAGATTTGGCTGCAAAGTCTTGGGGGTGGTTCAGACCTTCTTTCCCCTCCACATTTGCAAACTACCACTATAGCTTTGCTTCTAATCAATATGAAACAATAGATTCTTAAAGCCTTGTTAATATATTATTAAAGGATATAGGGTTATCATATCAGATATTTAACATATCGGGTAGTTAATCTAGTTCTAGGTTAAGTAGTATAGATATTAGAAATACTGATTTTGAAGAAATAAGGGTATCATAAGGGTGGGTATTCTCAACTGTTGAGCAATTGCTGTGATCCTGGCACAGAGCTAGATACTTACAAGTTAAGCAAAAATTATTTAATATTATGAAAAGTTTTAAAGTATCACATCACAACATAATTATTTTCAAGTTACAAACAAAGGCGGGATGAGATCTCAGAGATGATATCACTTGCTGCAGCTCCTACAGGTGGCCTGGACAGGGCTTTGGTCTGAACCCGCTGGCTGAACTCCACAGCCCAGTCCTTGTGGGTGTGACCCTGTGACCTGAAGGAATGTGCAAGTCTAACTGCCTTCTTGAGATGCTCCCACACAGACACCCCAAGAAATCCTTGCATTGCCGCAGGAAATTCTGATGAGTTCATATTTGAAAAGCACACGTGTGAGAAAACATACAACCCTTGACCTTCTGAGGCTTGCTCTTCTCATTTAGCATAATATTCTCTAGTTCCACCCATTTTCCTGCAAATGACATAATTTTGTTCTTCTTTATGGCTGAGTAAATTTCCATTATGTGGCTATACCGTGTTTTCTTTATCTATTCATCTGTTGACAGACACCTTGGTTGGTTTCATTCCATAACTTGGCTGTTGTGAATTGTGCTGCTATAAACATAGATATGCATGTATCACTCTAGTATTTCAGCTTTAACTCTTTTGGAAAGATACCGAGGAGTGGTATACATGGGTCATGTGATAGTTCCAGTCCCAGTTTTTTGAGGAACCTCTAAACTGATCTCCATAGTAGTGTACTAATTTACAATTCCACCATCAGTGTATAAGAGTTCCCGTTTCCCCACATCCTTGCCAGCATTTTTATTATTTGTATTCTTGATGATTGCCATTCTAACTGGAGAAAATAGGAAACATAAGGGACTTTAAATAATATAGAGAGAGGCCTGTGGAGAAGTGAAAGAGGATGGCAGAGACAGGGAAGGGAAGAGCAAGGATTGAGGAAGGAAACAATTCAACAATACTATGGCAATATATGAAGACGAAGATATTACTACCAATCTCACTAGCACATGTGGGGAGGGAGGAGGAAAGAGAAGGGTGGGATGCGGAAGGAAGTACATCAAGAGCTGTGTGTGTGTATGTCTTCATCACATTGAACTTCATTACGATGTATAATTGCAATGCACTAATAAAATAATTAATTTAAAAAAATTTTAAAAGCTACACATGTAAATGGCAGAAGGTGAGCATTCCAAAGGGTAGAGTAAGGCCATAATAGTATCAGGAAGGCTAAATGCAAAGGTTTCCACAGATGAAGAGGATATTATTGAACATATTTTAAGGAAGGAAGAGAGGGAAGCAAGGAGGCATGGAGGGAGGGGGGAAACTATGATCACCCACTATTTAGAAACGACAGTGTATTATCAAATTTTAAGGAGGCAGAAACTCCTCGCCTGACTTCTCTATTATTCACCATAGTTCCAAGTATAGCCATAGTATTCTAGTACACAAATGTTCAAGAATGGTAAAAAGTTTGCATTCTATAACCCCATCCTACTGTTAAATCTTTAATAGCACTTGCAATCTTTTCTGCCATCAGCTTTTCCCAATCTTAATTTATCTTTACTCCTCTCCATTGTGCTCAGTCAGACACAGGTATAAATTGGCAGTCTCTAATTAACTACCTAAGGAAAATCACTGTACACCCACAAAGAGATCCACAATTGGCTTAATTAGAACCAAAAAAAAAAAAAGCACCACTAAAATGAAGTTTCATCCTGTGCCTCTGTGCATATATATGAGCCTTTCCTATATTGGAAATGCTTGCATTTAGTCATTTTACACACACTGATACATAAATTACAAGTTTGATCATTCTCGGTATGTGGTCACTGGGTATGTTCAGTGTATTATTTGCACTAATTACCACAACAGTTTCTTATCTCTGTCAAAATGATATTAGCATCCAGTAACCACAGATGCTGTTGATAAATCCTAACCTAAGTTCTAGTTATTTCCTATTTTAAACATCCAGAAATAGAAATGAAAAGGCCGAGAGACTGCCCCCAGTCAGAGTCTAGATTCCAGCCTCAAGCATCCCAAAATTTAATCCTTCTCTTAAGGAAAGCGTGAGATCTTGTGTTTCCCTTTGACTCTCTGGACTCCCAAGAGTCTTGCTGAGCTGAGATCCTCAAATGTCAACTTACACCTGTCTGGGGAAGCTTTTCTCTCACCAGCATCTGTCATTTGCCAGTGGTACTCTGGACCCAGTGTGCACTGACTTGTGAAAGCTGATTGTTGAATTTTTAGGCATTTTGTGAGCTGGTTTACAACATATAGGAGCTGAAATGGGTCACAACAATTTGAGAATTTACACCACAGAAATCAGCAAACTCCACAAATTGTTGCTTCTCCCATCCCAGAAGTCAGTTGTTAAACACTTAACCAGCACACCATGAGTGGTAGGCAATAATTCCTTACTGTTGTACTCTGGGCTAACTCGAAGGATTATTTGACAGCCCAAAGAACAAACCTTTCTTGCTTTTTGTTTCTGTAAAAAATAAGTGGCTGTGCAAATAGAGAGGACTATCTCTCAGGATAAATTCCATTTCTCCAACCTACCAGCCCTCCTGTAACCTGACCGATCTTAACCCTCATTTTCCAATTTGTGCTAGGTCAGAAATGCTCCCG
>PVLC010015323.1:0-37730 GCA_004027655.1 Graphiurus murinus | reverse complement strand
AAAACTCTGTTGATTTTATTTTCAGACTGAGGCAATAAGATGATAAAAGGAGAAGTGAATTAGAGAATTAATTTAGGGATATTCTGATGTTTTTGACCTGGGATTTTGGTTTTAGAGTTAAGGTCTTCATGGCCATGTAAAGAATTGCCAAGGGATTCCAGCTTTCTCAAAGAGAATCATTACTAAACATAATCATCCTGAATCTATCCAAGAGTGTCAGACTTGGAAATGATCCTCAAACCTGAAGTATGCTTTCAGGTAATATTTATAGTCTTGGCCACTTGAAGTTCTCAAGGACCTCTTGTTCCAAGGAGCAAGTGTTACTTTAAGATGACCATGCCAAATGAGAAGGCATCATCTAGTCTACTGGGGACATTTAATTCAGATCTGGCTGTCATGAAAAAGTATCAAGAGTTTAAATATTTCTTGGAAGAGGGGCTTTTTAGAGTCATCTCTCAACAAGTTGTCTTATGCTGCACAGATTGTCTCAATCATTACTAACAGATGCATCTGCAGCAAAAGACAATTTTGCAAGCCCAGGCAGAAAAGAACTCGTGCTTTTCTGAAATTTTTCCCCTGGCTCATATTAAAACTAGCCAGGAGAAGAGACATAGCAAAGTTTATTAGGGACAGTTCCCTGGAGGGGAAATAATGGGGATAATGAGACAAATATTCCTAAGGCATCCAGGGGCTTCAGAAATAAGCAGACTGTGGTCCACTGAAATAGCTGGTGGAGAGATGGCTTTGTTATGCATAGCTCTACAGAATGCATTTCACTAAATTATAATGAAATAATAATTTGAAATTACCTGAAGGGACTCTCTTAATTTTTAAAAGTATCATCATCAGAAGCAGCCAGCTGAATAAAAACCAAGATAGCCTTACTAATGTAGATGGGAGTAACACAGTAGCAATGGTTGTGTGTGTATGTGTAAAATTCACCTGAGCTTCAGGAACAGCCAGGTTGAGCACTGTGTTTGGAGCCTAAGCAACCTACAAGGGTGTGTGTGTGTGTGTGTGTGTGTGTGTGTGTGTGTGTGTGTGAGAGAGAGAGAGAGAGAGAGAGAGAGAGAGAGAGAGAGAGAGAGAGAGAGAGAGAGAGAGAGAGAGAGAGATAGCGCTTTGTGATTTGAGCCTGTGGACTCGTTGGTCAACAGGGAGAGAATTTTTAGGATGTTGAGCCAGTTCAAATTCTACCAGGGATTTGATCATATGCTCCGCGGAAACAGTGTCTGTAGCACTTACTATTTAATGGATACATGCAGATATTCAGATACGCACCCAGAGTGGGACAGTGAGTCCACATTTTAGGGTAGCTCCTTAGGCCATAACGGCCTGGCATTCCGTGAGGCTCCGTAGATGCCTATTTTTCTGAGATTGATGTTTATTTTCTGCCTGATTTTGAGAGAATATAGTTGGACACTTTTACATATCCCTACTTGAAGGGTAGGTCAAGTTCAAGAAAAAGTGGAGATCTATACCCAGCTGGCCTTCGGTATACTAGCATGGTTTTATTTTTCTGCATAATTCTCTCCTCTCTGCTGAGAGTTTCTTTCTTCTTAAAGGGCTCAACATGCTTTACTACCTTTGTTCCCCTCCCCCATCAATTTCTGCTTCAGCAAAAGATTTGACATTAGTCATTTATATTTAATAGTGAATTTAAGCCAACACATTACTTCTCTCAAAAGTAATTTCCCCTTATCCTCAAATATGTGTGGCAATGGAACTCATCCTGTGTCTGGCTCTGGCTTGGCGCCTATGTTTGTCTTAACATGAAAACAACTATGGAGGGGGCGGTCACTGTAGGTTTCAGTGTGGTACAACACTTACTTTTGGTAGCAGAAGCAGCTTTAATATCTGAATCATACTTTGATAAGACACAATTATTATCTATCCTAGGAGAAGAAACAGTTCTTGTGAGCAAATCAGAAAGGACCCTCTATACCAAATTCAATTTATAAACAAAGAAGGAGAAATAAGAGAAGGAGAGGGAAGAGAAGAAGGAAAAATAGAAGGAAGAGAAAAAAGAAGAGATATAGAGAATGGTCACCACCTCTACTGTGAGCTGAGAACAAGGAACCCAAATGACAGTATAGAGATAAGGTGTCTGCAAAGGCTGGGGCTTGCTGGTGCGAACAGGTCCAAGGGAGCCTGGGTGCTCACAGTCCCTTTCTCCTTTGCTTTGCTTTCTTTTACAAATTTTCATCTCATGAAAAGACTTCAAAAACAACTGCCATTTATCTCTCTCTCTCTTTTTTTTTTTTTTTGCGGTACTGGGGATTGAACTTAGGGGCATTCTTCCTCCAAGCTATACCCCCAGCCCTATTTTTTAGTTTTTATTTTGAAGCAGGGTCTCACTAAGTTGCAGAGGGCCTCACTAAGTAGCTGAGGCTGGCCGAGAACCCAGATCCTCTGGTCTCAGCCTCCCAAATGCTGGGATTACAAGTGCGCGCCACCACGCCCAGCTCTCATTTTTTTTTTTTTCACTCAAAATTTGCTTGCTAAAAAGAAAATTGCTTGCTTAAATCACACATACACAAAAGAACAATAAACCTCCCCCCCTCTCCATTTTAGTACTTTTCTATGACCTTCCAGTCTTATTCATTTTTTTTTCCATTTTTCTTTTTGCCTAGAACTTTCTCTTGCTAATTGATTTATTTGAAGACTCTAAAGGTCAAAGTTTAGTTTATTGTTACCTTTAAAAAAATGTAACTAAAAAAATAGGACAAAGGATATCCTGAGGAACTAGGTACTGTGCAAAACTCAGAAGTTGTTCCAATTTTTACTTACAGGATTTAAAAGTTTGCTTTTGAACAGAGATAAAGCTAGGAGGAGAAAAGAAGAAAAGTGCATCATCAAAGCAAAGCCAAAGAAGTCTGAAGGTCCAAAAGCATCATGTTACCTTTTTCTTATAAAAACAGATTAAAATAATCCAAAGAACCTCTGAAACACAAAAATTTTATACACAGAGTGTGTTGGAAAGGATGTATCAGCTTAAAATGTTTTTCTTAAAAAATTGTCTTCATATTTATAATGTCAACCCAATGATACTGTTGAAAAATGGGAATTTGTAGCTTGAGGAAACTTGGTACCTGAGTTAGATGTTAAAATTGACTATTTTATGCAGATGAAATAGTTGTCCACACCTCATTTAGTTTAGGATATGATTGCAACAGATCCCAGCAATGCAAGTCATGGGCTCTCTTCAGGTTGTCTTTAAGGGCAGAAAGAATTGGGGTTTCTTCCAGCAAAATCCAGGTCCCCTGGGCTGCCACTCTCTCAGACTTCTTTGGTGGTAGCCTCCTCTCCCCAGCACTGGAGTTCAACCTAGAGACTTTTAAAGATGCATGGACTAAACTCTGTACAGGGAACAAGAACTCTAAAACAGCAGTAGCCATTTGTGGATGTCCCCTATGTGCCAAGCAGAGAACCTGGCGCTTTCTATTCCATTTCTCACAAGCCAACCAACATCTTTAGCACCAATTCCAATCTGTGGAAGAGAAAGGCTTCCTGTTTAGGTTCTAGGTCCTTCGTCCATCTTTTTTCCTATTGGCAGTGTTCTTCTGTGTGTTGGAGAAGGCACTCACTCCTGTCCAAGTCGAAGGCAGGGTAGGTTGGGTGGGAGACGAACTCTAGTTCCATCGAGCCTGAGCATTAGAATCCTGCAAAGGATGACTAGCTTCCCCAGCAGTGCAGTCCCTCTGCTGCTGATGGTACTGGGCAGCTTCTGGCTTAGAGTTAAGCCTAGCTGCCTTATATTCGAGTTTTCTGTCTGGAAAACAAATGGAGAGTATGAGAGTTAAACTGTGTTATGATGTGAGTGGTTTGTGCATGAATATCATCACTCACTCCTTCGTCCTGTGCTATGTGCCACTTGGTGGCTACTAGTGATAGAACATTGCAGTGCTTCCTAGGATAATGGTGGGTGTGGGCTGAAGTTAAACAGCCTGGGTTTGGACCTCAGCTTGACCATCAACAGTGTAACCGAGGCAGATTACTTAATTGCTCTGAGGCTCAGGAGCCTTCTCTGCAAAATAAGGATTCATGAGACACATAATCTATGAAAAACATTCATTGTAGTGCTTAGCCTTAGTAAGCACTCATGAAAAGTTACTAATAATTATTATTCTGATCATCAGAAATCTCACTGTAGCCTGTGGTCCTTGAACTACGTACTTCTGAATGCAGATTATTAGCTGTATCAATCATATTGGCAAAATATCATGAGAGTGCATATTTTCCCCTTACATATAGTTAGTTATAGTCTTACCTTTTGTTTATTTTTTCTTTCTAATACTATTTAGTGTTCACTTAAGGTATAGGCTGTTAGGCAATTTTATATATAAATTTAAAAAGTAGGATAAATGTACTTATATTAGAACACAAAATGTTATCAAGCATATCCATCATTTTTTTTTTGGTCCCATCAAATATACCTCTTTGCAGAAATTATAAGTGGATTAGTATCTTTCTTGGGCACAAAATGGTAAACAATGTGGTGTTGGAGCTAGGAAAACACCACCCTATAGTACTTGGGAAACTGAAAGACATTTGGAGGGTGACAAGTAAGGTCACTCTGACTGTACCTCATCTTTTTAGTGAAGCAGGATCATAAAGAAATTCTCTAGCCTACCTAGGCTAAAAGTAGGTTATATGACTCTCATTCCAGAAGGTTCTGGGGTAAGGAAGAAATGTTGCATAGAGAGGTCAAGAAGAATCTTGCTGGGTTCCCCTCTCTCTTCAATTTATTAATAGTAAGTCACACTCTTTATGCCCAATTGTATTTGTCTATGACTATCCACTTCTTTCGTTAGATTTAGCATACAAGAACACAATTTTCCTCTGAGTCTTCAAGCGTGTGTGTATGGGTGTGTATGTTTGTGTGTGTCTGTATGTGTTTAACTAGTCAACTTTTTATTCTAAATCAAGAAACTTAAAATATTAGTCTAAAACTCCTTAGAAAAAATAAGTTGATTGTCCCTTTTTGATGTCATTCATATTGCAAACAACCTACTTACTAGGATATGTGCTAATAAGATTATTTCTGAAGTCCTTGCATTTCTAGAGGAGTGGTTTCCTACTGATAAATTGCCATTCTGTCCTCTGAGTGCTTTGATTCAGTTAGTTGTGAGAACTTTTTGTGTTTTGATGCAGAACTGTAAATATGGATTTGTTGTAAATATGGAAGGAAGGACTTTCTCTAAATTCTCCTCATGAGGAAGTTGGTTTCCTGGACTTTCTCTAATTTCTCCTTATGAGCAAGTTGGTTTTTTGGGGCATTATGTCCTGACAAAGGGAATTTAGTGTCCCACAAAGAGCCAGCAAATTTGTTGAAAAGTAGTTTAATAATTTGTATCATTTCCTGTGTCAAATACCAGTGTGAAAGAATGTTTTGGTTATCATTACCTATGGACCACCGAGTGCAGCAGATGGTGTTGGGTCAGGAAGAGGTGCATCTTATATCTCACTCATGAGTAGTGGCGCATTTTTACCCTTTCAGAAGGCACAAGATGAATTTCTGAAAAGTAACAAAATATAAAAATTTTAAAATTAAAAAGCGAGAAGCTTGTTAATGACAGTCTATGTGCCCTCGCACCTTACAGTAGAAAATGAAAATGTTTATCAAGCATGTCTATTATTTTTGTTGAAATCATCAAACAAAAATCCTTCCAGAAATTGTAAGCTGGTGAGCAGTTTTTCTTTCGGCACAAAAGTGGAAGCTGCTGCTCTGTGGGCCCAAATGAAGGGCTGAGGCTTGGACAGCAGAGTGCAGGTTACACACGGCCACTGCTTCCTGATGTTTTATCCTGCTTCAAGTGGAAATCTCAGAAGGCCTTAGAAATGGCAGCTGCGTGGTGCTCAGAGCTTCCTGTTTTTCTCCCAACTTTTTATTTTGAAAAATGCTAGCCAGGTGTGGTGGCGCACACTTGTAATCCCAGCATTTGAGAGGCTGAGACTGGAGGATCCAGGTTCGCAGCCAGCCTCAGCTGCTTAGTGAGGCCCTCTGCAACTTAGTGAGACTCTGTTTCAAAATAAAGAATAAAAAAAATAGGGCTGGGGGTGTAGCTCAGAGGTAGAATGCCCCCAGGTTCCATTCCCAGTACCGAAAAAAAGAAAAATGCTGAGCTTACAGAAGAGTTGGAAATGTAATACAATCCTGATTCTGTTTACTAGACTCAATGGTTGTTTTAGCATTGCACCACTTTCATGTTTCCCTGCCCGCTCCCCCCACCCCCACCTCTCTGTGTCCCACAATCTGGATTTGTCTGAATTTCTTCCTCATGATAAGATTCAGACGGAACAATTTCACAAGACTACAAGGTAGCAGAGGAGGAAAAGCTTATAGACCAGATAGCAAGATGGGTAATTGCTCTCTCCTATTAAAGAACTTGGGCAGAGACATCCTTCAGGCCAGGTGACAGGGGTGACAGTTGCTCTTTGCATAGGAGTTAGGGGCTTAAGGAATTAGTGGATGAGAAGGGGAGCTAGAGAGAGGTGGCTCCTCCTTACATTTAAATGTTTAAAGATTCTGGAATCTAATACACATACATCATTAATTCATGGACTGTCTCCCTTCTACATTTCCAAGGCAAAATCTGTGCTGCTGTTCCTATCATATCTGCTCACAACTTCTAGGTGGACCTCCAAAAAGTTTATTTTTCCTTCAAAAAAATATATTTTACATACTCAAAATATTTTTTATTGGTGCATTGTGATTACACATCATAGTGAGGTTCAGAGTCACAGAAACATACCTGCATACAACATTCATTGTGCTTCCCTGAGGTCCTTCCCCACCCCCTCATAGATAATATTTACATTGATAACTTCACATATGAACAAAGGATGATTTGAACAGTTTCCATCATCAAATCTCCCCTTTCTCCTCCCCCTCCCTCTCCATACCCCCCTCCCCCATCTCACTACTGTCTCCCCTCATTTATCTGAGGTCTTCTTTGTTTCCCAGTTTCTCCCTAGCTTCCACATATGAGTGAAAACATAGCACCCTTAATTTTCTGTGACTGGCTAATCTCGCTAAGCATAATATCCTCAAGTTCCACCCGTTTTTTCTACAAATGACATTGTTGTGTTCCTTTTTTATGGCTGAGTAGAATTTCATTGTATGCATATACTGTAATTTCACAATCCATTCATTTGTTGGGGGACACCTAGACTGGTTCCATAGTTCGGCTATTGTAAATTGTGCGGCTATAAGCATGGAAATGCATGTATCATGATAGTAATCTGATTTCTATTCCTTTGGGAAGATTCCCAAAAGTGGTACAGTTGGGTCATATAGTGGCTCCATTCCCAGTCTTTCAAGCAACCTCTATACTGATCTCCATAGCAGCCCTACTAATGTGGAATCCCTCCAATAGTGTATAAGGGTTTCTATTTCCTTGCATCCTTGCCAGCATTTATTATTGTTTGTATTCTTGATGATTGCCATTCTTTTTTTTTTTTTTGTGGTACTGGGGATTGAACTCAGGGGCATTCTACCTCCGAGCTACACCCCCAGCCCTATTTTTGATTCTTTATTTTGAAACCGAGTCTCACTAAGTTGTGGAGTGCCTCACTAGGTAGCTGAGGCTAGCCGCGAACCGGGATCCTCCGGTCTCAGCCTCCCGAATGCTGGGATTACAAGCGTGCGCCACCACGCCCGGTGATGATTGCCATTCTAATGGGAGTTAGATAGAATCTCAGTGTCATTTTGATTTGCATTTCCCTGTTTACTAATGATGTTGAACATTTTTTCATATATTCAAAAATATTTTTGATAGCTATTTTATCCTGGGTGTGAGAAATAAAAAGATTTGAGGGTTGGGATGAGGGGAGGGGAGGGAATCACAGGGTCATTTGCCCATGCATTGTAAAAGCACAAATAATTGTTTACTATATGATTATATATTTCATAATTAAATGAATAATTATTTTCTTTCTCATTTTAAAACCACGATTCTCCAGAGTAGATGGGGCAGAGGAGTATTTAGGAAGAGAAGAGTTGAGAAATACTCCTGAGGAAACAAATAAGAGAATGAACCAAATGTTTGAAGTCCTGGAGTCTCCAGTTAGGGTTCTAAGTCATAGATTGTTCTCCTTAAAATAAAAAAGTAAAGAACAGGAAAACAATGCAGACTTCATACTATGTTCTCTCTTCTTTTTTCTTTCTGAACTTCTGTGTCCTGTGGCATATTGCCTCTGTGACAAAGATGCCAGAAAACTGATTCAAAAAATATTGTTAGCCTTGACTATTTACAGGTTCTACAGCCAAAGGTTTAACCAAGCATCGTTGAAAATATCTGGGAAAAAATTGCAATAAATTGCAATTGTCGTGAACATGAACAGATGTTTTGTTTTTTTTTTTTGCTTGTCCTTATTCTCTGAGAAACACAGCATAACAACTATTTATATAGCATTTACATTGTGTTAGGTATTATAAATAATATATAGATGGTTTAAACTATCTGGGAGGATACACATAGTTTACATTCAAAGATTATGCTATTTTATATAAGAGATTGAGCATTTGTGGATTTTGGCCTCCCTGGGGGAACTGAAATCAATCTCCAGAGGATACCAAGAGGTGAATGTATTAGCCAAACCCTGAAACAGTAATAGCAAACAGCGGTCATGGGAGGACAGGGAGGATGGGGGTCCTGGGTCCACTCCCAAGCTCTAGTTCAGGTCCCCAGCCAGATCATGGGACATGATGGTCACTTCTGGGCTATGTTCATCCAGGTGATTCCATAGGCCACAAAACCTCCCCTTTCCCAACAGGTTGCAGAGACAGCAACAAAACAGAGCAACACCATAGTGGATTCATGGCAAAGACTGAGTTTCCTAACTTTCTGTTGTCACTGTCTTCCTGAAGGTTAGGGCCAAGTTCACAGAACAAGTGGCAAGATGGCTGTGAATTAATTACTGATAAAATGTCCAAGCCTATCTTCCTTTACCCTCTACCAGCAGGGGGCTCATGCCTAAGTGCTAAAATCGCTCAGTCTCCGTAAGCCCTGGCGGGGCTGCCATGATATGAAATGAGCACACCCCCAACACTCTCCTTATCAGTAGCTGCGATAGAGAAACATCTGCCCCCACAAAAAGTCAAGGGCAAAGGTCATCTGGCATTCCAAGGGAACTCTCCAGCAGGGAGCCTTCTAATTGGCTGGTATTGATCGGTAAATTGTGTTCCTGCTGTGATTAATTCTAGCTCCCCCCCAAACTCCCTGCAGCCGGAGCGTGATAGGTCAAGGTTTGGAGCCTCTGAGCATCCTTTACAAATGGACCCTAGGTCCTTAAAGGTGCCAGTGAAGGATTGCAGCTTGTTAACTCTCCCCTGGCCGCTCGCGCTTCCTTGGCTTCCAGAAAGGAAGCCGGTTGCACTCAGTTTCTTGCTATTACTAATAGCAGCTTAATGGGATGCTAATGTGAGGAACAGACGCTATCAGATGGCTTGTGCGATTTATGATGGATTTATTACCACTCTGAGTTCCCTTGATGTTCAGTGCATCTTTTCCCCATCCATCCCTGCTATTGGCCTTAGCAAATGGTTTCATAATTAATTAATTTTTTTCCTGAAGGGGGTTAAATTATTTTTGCCCTGCTGCTTTTCCTCCATATTTAATTCCCAGTGGAAGCTTCCTCTCTGTGAGCCTAGCAAAGATGCAATCTACTAACTCACAGCTGTTCTCTCCATGGCCTCTTCTCCGTGTGCCCACCAAAGATGGAAGCTACTAACTCACAGCTGTTCTCTCTTCCCCAGCTTGGCTGCCAGCTAATGCCTGCTCATCTTTCTAGATTAGTGGTCCTCAGGTTTGGCTGTTCTCTGGAGTTCCCTGGGAGAGCTTTCAAAATACTTACGCCTGGGTCCCATGCCCAGGCATTCTGGTTTAATTGCTATGGGGGTGCTGCCTGGGTATTGGGAGCTTGAAAAGCTCCCCCGGTGATTCTAATGTGCTGTCAAGGCTGAGAATAACTGGAGTAGAATTCAGACCATACTAAATGCTACCTGCTCCAAGAGGCTTTTTCCATGTCTCCCAGTGGACATGATCTCTCATTCCTTGGAATTCATATGACACTTTGTATGTGTCCTTGGAATCCATACAGTATCGACAACCACCTTACGGTGTACCTATTTGCAAACTGATCTTGCTGCCATTGTCAGACTGAGCGCTCTGTGGCCAGGGACAGGCCCAAGCTATCATCATGCCATCTCAGGGCCTTGTGTGTTGCAGAAGGGCGCAGTAAATATTTTTTTGACCTGAATTTTACCAGTGACTATACTTCTTCCCCCAGGCCCCAACCTTGCATGCATCCCAGGCAACGTGAGTGAATTCTATTTCAGGGCCTTGAGGATCGATTTTGCCTGCCAGTGTGTCCCTGCTGCCTTCTACCGTCACTTCTCACCAGGTGACCACGTGTCCTGGTTTGCTGGGGACAGTCACTGTTTATGCCTTTTGTCCCAGCATCATTATGAATAGCACATTCTTTCTCTATCAAAGATGTCCCAGTTTGGATGACAAATTATTTGGTTCTTTTACTTCTCGGCCTCCTCCTCCACCTCTCTTTTCCTCAAGTCAGCCTAGAAAAGATAACTTCTTTAGGGCACAGATCTTCTTTATGTGGT
The DNA here is from genome assembly GCA_004027655.1 of Graphiurus murinus. Classification (NCBI taxonomy): domain Eukaryota; kingdom Metazoa; phylum Chordata; class Mammalia; order Rodentia; family Gliridae; genus Graphiurus; species Graphiurus murinus. The sequence goes on along the minus strand of PVLC010015323.1, from coordinate 27,106 downwards.
AAGCACAAGTAAACTTCAGAAAGGTCTGTGCTAATACTGTACAAGTTTAAAATTCCACAAATAAACAATTAAAGAAACAGGCAAAAGTAATCGACAGTGTTAGAAGTTAGGATTGATGTTTTCTTTGAAAGAAGGTGGGCTGGAATAGGGCACTTGGGCAAGGGTACTTCTGTGATATGGGATATTTAGTTTTTTCATGTGGGTTACACAAGCATGTTCATTTCATGGAAATTTATCACAGTGTAACAAATTTCCCCCTTTTCTGTATGTATATATACATACAGGGTAAAATATATATATATATATATATATATATATATATATATATATATATATATATATATATATATTACACTGCCATAAAAAGTTCTTTTAAAAAGGAGAATAAAACTAGTCTACATATGAGCTGAACTTATAGTAGATTGAACAATCTCTGGGGTTTTGGCTGACTCAATGACAGAATCAGGTTAAATGTATGGCCAACCTTATTAATTGGGCATAAATCAAGCAAGAGAGCCTAAAACAAAACAAAATTAAATTACAACTAGAAAATAAACAGTCATTTTATGACTTTAGATAGAAAAGACCAGAAGGTCAATAGCTGAATTGAGATTAAGACCAGATAGTTTCTGAGTTTCCAGAAAGAACTATCAAATTCTAGGCATTTACTTCCAAATTGAAAGAATTTGCTGAGGGTTAGACAGAAACCCTGCCATATTCAAGTTCAGTTCTCCAATCCTAGAGCATAAATGTTTCAGGAATGGAACCATCCTATTGGTCATCCCTTGGTGACTGGCCCCATCTCCTTCCCATTCTACCCCATGTAAGTGTGACCAAGAGAGAAATGCCTTCCCTTGTAAGATGGAGCTAACTTGGACAAATGGAGTAAATTAGCATTCATTACTGTAGATAATAAGTAAGTTTTGTGCTGAAATAAATATTGTATATAACAGTAGACTAAAAATAAAGCCCCAGACAGCCCAAATGTGTGCATGTATGTCCTTATCACTCTGAACTTCATTATGATGTGAGACTATAATGCACCAATAAAAGTATGTTAAAAAAAGAAAGAAGCCAGGTGTGGTGGCGCACACTTGTAATCCCAGCATTCGGGAGGCTGAGACCGGAGGATCCGGGTTCGCGGCCAGCCTCAGCTACCTAGTGAGGCCCTCCGCAACTTAGTGAGACCCGGTTTCAAAATAAAGAATAAAAAATAGGGCTGGGGGTACAGCTCGGAGGTAGAATGCCCCTGGGTTCCATCCCTAGTACCGCAAAAACAAAACAAAACAAAAGAAAGAAAGAAAGAAAGAAAACAGCCAAAACTAAGTGAAAAAAAGAAACTACCCAGAAAGTCAAAGTAATCTATTCAAACAAAAAGCAGCAATATCCTGGGTGCCTTGTGTACTGCACAGAAGTGGGTTTTAGCTACTCACGCTGTATTCACTGTTGATGAAATGTCATTGCGCTTAAAATAAAAATAAGTTTGTAGTCTTAGATAACACTCTACAAGATCAAATATTATTAGGCCACTATCCACCACCATATGAAGAAATAACTCATAGCAATGTACCAATATGTCAAGATTTTTCACAGGAGGCAATATGAAAACTAGCTGGATGGTGTCAGGCTCCTTTAAAAGCTCATTTGCTCCCCTTAGTCACTGTCCTTTCACCTTTGCATGTCATATATCCCGGTCTCTTGTCGACGTGCTTGTCAAAGCACCGGCTTAATAGTGCTGGTCCATCAACAGAGATGTGTTAAATGTAAAGATGGCAAAGTTCCCTGCCAAAAGGGAAATGCAAAGAACCAGAGCCAGCTGAAGCCACGCAGTATCAGGTGACAATAAGACTGTGTCATTTGATGATATGTTTCCCTGAGGTAACCAATGAACTTTATGCAGAGATTTTTCCTTCGCCCTATTTTATTATTCTGACATCATAACAAAACAAAAGGATGGACTCCAGTAAGCTAAATGGATTGCTCTAGATCACTTTCATTTTCAGGATTTCTTGGTTTCTATAAACATTCATCAATTGTTTGTGACTCTCTCACACACACACACACACACACACACACACACACACTTTCCTCCACACCTCCACTATTTTCTGTGTTAGGAAGAGAGCAGACTTAAAGTCTGGGAAAGGGAAGGGAGGTGTTTAAGGCAAACAGGAAACTCCATTACTTTCTGCCTCATGAAATGATCCCACAGAATCCCCTCCCGATTGAGTGCCACAAATGTTTTCTCCATTAGTCTCAGCCTATTCAGGGCTCTTCTCTTCTACTTGCTGAGAATTCACATTTACAAAAACCCAGCTAACACTTTTGAGCCCCAGGAGGCTGCTCAAGAAGAAGACCACCCTGTTAAGCTTTGCATCCTAGGACCCTATTTCCAGTTTCAGCTCTGTCACCTGTCGAGGGGAACACCTGTTATCTGTCTTCCTGTCAGGCGGTGAGGTTCAGCAACCTCTGATTTCTTATCTAAAGAGTATTTAGGATCATTACACGGGAAAACAAACTTGGACTGCCTAACACAGGGGTAAAGGACAGTCTGTCTGCTGCCCGCTTATGAAAATAAGTTGCACTGGAAAGTAGGCATACGTATTCATGTTCACAGTCTACGGCTGCTTTTTTATATACCATTAGACTTGAGTAGTTGCTCCATAAAGTAGGAAGGCACTGTTTTTTAGTTACCTACTCCCTGTCTTTTTAAAGTTTGTTCTTAACTGTGTGCTCATCATTGGTTACTCTCTGATCATCCCATCCTTCCCTAGAAACAGATTGACTTTATAGTTACTTACTAGAAGGTTTAATTTCACTTTGGGGACTAGGTCTTAGGGATAATGGGAGGTCCATCTGGGTGGATAGGATGGTGGGGTGGGGAGGAGAAGTAAATAAGAAGCACTGGTGAATGGGCTTGGTGAGGGATGATCACAGACCTTAGTTCAGTCTTACGTTTCTGTGTTGCATAAGTATTTTTTATTTTTTATTTTTTTTTTAAGAGGGGCAGGATTTCTGTAATTCAACTTTCAGTATTGATATCTTTAAACAACTACAGGTTCTCATTTGTTTTCTATAAGTAGTGCTATATGGTATAAAGGGAAAGTCTAAATATTTTTCCCCCAAATTTTAGCATTGTTTAAAAAAATATATTCATCATTGTTTTGTGAGAACAATAGGAAGAGGCCTGGCATGGCAAATCAGAAAAGCTGGGTTCAAGTCTGGGTTTATTTAGTTTTATAATATTGGGCAAGTTGCTGAACTTCTGAGTATCATTTTCTTAATACAAAAGAATCAAGATAGTAATACTACTTGTTTCATAGCATGGTCCTGAAGCATAAAAGATAATGCCGGTGGAAAGCTTTGTAAACTATAAAGCATCTATAAAATGTGACATGTGCATAATCGAGTCTGTTCTAGGACAGTTGATTATTTTTTCTTTTGTTTATATTTTACATTTACATCAGGCTCACAGTTTAAGTTTTTACAATAGGTTCTGGTACCTGATAAGACTGATCCCTAAGAATATATGTATATTTTTTACTTGTTCTTCCTGTTTATAGTTTTCAGCCCTTGTTACAAGATAAGCACCCAGCTTAGCAATTAGCCAATGCTGATTCTAATGACTTCCAAGAAAAGCCCAATTGGATCTTTGGAATTATGTTAATGCATTTAGAAGTCTTTCCACCTCTATGTTGAAATTTTCCACCTAAGAAAAATATAGCTCTTCCCCTTTATTATTATTAAGGTCATATCTCTCAATAGAGGTTTACAATGTTTAAATATATTTCTCACTGAGTTTGTAAGTATTTTATATTTTTGCTCTTTGAATAGCTTTTTTTTTCTCCATTATATTATTTATCTGGGTATTGCCATGATATAAAAATACTATTGCTCTTTTGGTAAATATCTTACTTCAAGCCACTTTATGACTCTATTAATAAATAAAACTTTTGGCTCATTCTTTTAGTTTTTCCATATGTAATACTTATGTTACTTTCAAGTACTTAAGTATCTCAGCACACAGAATTTATTCCTTTCATTTCACAACATATTTCATTAGCCAGAGAATTCAAAGCTGTAATGATACTAAAAGACTTTTTTTTGGTGTGTGTTTCTGCTTCTAAATGGTTACCCCTAAACTATGTTTATTTTTATTTATTTATTTATTTTTGCGGTACTGGAGATTGAACTCAGGGGCATTCTACCTCCGAGCTATACCCCCAGCCCTATTTTTTATTCTTTTATTTTGAAACCGAATCTCACTAAGTTGCGGAGGGCCTCACTAGGTAGCTGAGGCTGGCCGCGAACCCGGATCCTCCGGTCTCAACCTCCCGAATGCTGGGATTACAAGCGTGCGCCACCACGCCCAGCTAACTATGTTTATTTTAAACCAAGAACATCTTTATCTCATTGAAACTGCATCCTTTCATAGCTATTGAAATGTTTCCTTTATAATCAGGAAGAGATGTTGATTTTATCAGATGTGTGATGGTGAAATTCTTACATAGGTTAATTGTTGTTGAGTCAGTGAATACTCGGTGCATTCTTGTCTCCTTGGAAGTCAGTCCCTGCGGTCAGCTGACTGGCTCTTCTAACAGTGACACTTGTGTACAAGGTGACTTTATGAATTTGAACATCTCAGGGCCAAACTTCACACACAAGACAGCGGGCCAGTGTGGAAGCAGGGGCTGGAGGACTGTCAACCCCCCCTTGAGTTTCCCTCCTTGGGTACCTTCTCCAAAACTGGTGGCTTTGAATAATCCTTTAAGGTAATGACAGTTGACATCACAGTCATTAACACTGTGAAGAAAAGGCATTGGAGGAGGCAGCAGAGAATAGGGAATAAAAATCAGTGGCCTGTTCATGAAATGTGAAGTTAGAGAGTTATCAAAGGTGATGTCTGTACGCGCACCCCCCCGCCCTCCCCCACCCCACTGGCGCCCCCTGGGAGCCGCTCATGCCTTTGGTCTGAAAGCTGAGAGTGGAATTTCAAAGTCATGGGACTCGTGTATTTTAAAATGCCAAGCCCCAAAATATCCTCTCAAATGTAGACAAATGAACTGTGAACATCAGTCTCTACGAGGTTCTTGCTGCCACTCTGGCCGCTTGTGTGACCTTTCAACACGGTATTTAAAAAATGAGCAGTGCTTTCCTCTTCCCCTGGCAGCTCAGAATAGCTCTGTTTCCTTTCCTATAAACAAGTCATATCTCTGGGAATTTCTAGAGCTGAATACTGTCTGCTCAGGAGCCATGACTCATGCTGTTTCCTGGCAGTCTTCAAAATTCAAGAATACCTCTTGAGTAAAGAATCCCAGACGAGAATGGTCACAGAAGGTCTCAGATTCCTCCATTTCAAAAGTAGGAAGCTGAAAGACAAAGGAAAGTACCAGCAGTCATCTCTGGCCACAGCATTCCCCCCTCTTCTTGGCTCAGTTCATACTCGTGGCTGTAGGGCAGGAAGGGGAAGCCACCTGGACAGTGTCCAGGACTGGTCTCCTGTTTGGGAATTCACCTGGCTTAGCTTCCCCTTGGTTCTGGGGTGATGGTTCTCTGAGGCAGGACTCCCCAGAGAAATTACCAGGAGGTCACACACACTAGAGTGGGGGGACTTTCTAGCTGCTCTTAGCAGGAACTCTGTGGCAAAACAAAAACAAATAAAAAACTCAAAACAAACAACAGCAAACAAAACAAAACAAAAAAAACCCCAAATCCTTTATGTATATCCTCTTCCCTATACTTGTCTTCCACAAGTTCCATGTCTCTAATTACCTTCTTCAGCGCTACATCATTTTTCTAATATTTCCTAAATATGTGAAGAAAAAGTGTTTATTTGGCTCAATAGTGTCTGTGTTGGTGTGTCTCTGTGTATTTGTAGTGTGTGTGTGTGTGTGTGTGTGTGTGTGTGTGTGTGTGTGTGAGTGTGTGTGAGATACGTGTATGAACAATAATGCAAAGACCTTAGTTGAAGAGACTGGATGAGGAAAAAGTGAAAACTCTGTGAGGAAACAGGACGGGCTTCCGTTCTACCCACTTCTTGCCTTCAGACTAACAAAGAAGCAAAGGGCTGATCCACATACTGCTGACTGTGTGAATGAATTGTTGCTTACTACAACTGGAACATTGGAAGTCTGAAATATTCGTACTGGCTGATCCCAGAGACGAGAGCACTTAGCAAGTATAAAGCATGACATAGGTCCATCACAGAGAGAAATACTTCACATGCATTTTCTCAATCATCACAACTTGATAGTCTTCAGCATTTCATGAGTAAGAACGCAGAACTGGAGAAGTGAAGCCAGATGTTTAACATTAAAAAAAAAAAAAAAAAAGAAAGTCATGGTAAAGCTGGAACTTGGATCCATATCAGTTGGGAAACAGTCTGGTTCCTAGTCATTATTCCATAGAGCTGCCCCAGGAGGGGAGAGACAGAAAGGGAGAGTGGGAAGAATAAGCATATTTATATTATACTGATATGATTTACTGATTTTATTTCTTCCTCAAGTTTCCATGGTGACCAACTTATCCAGATTAGCCTGAGATGTTCTTGAGTTTAGAACTAAAAAACTCACATCCTAGAAACTCCCTGAGTCTTGGGAGACCTGGACAGTTGGTCATCGTATTGGCCACCTGAAAATTATGTGAGTTGTTAGGAGATGAAGGTAATTCATCTGTGACCCGAAGAACACGGAGTATTGGGTAATGCAGTTGAAATCCCTGTTACGGGGTTGCTGTGCATTATGTATATCCTGTCTGTATACCTCCCAAATCCTGTGCAATATGGGGCAAATAAAAGTCGTATAATAGTTGGTGACTTGATTTACAGAGGGTAAGATGGACTATGTATTGACATCTGTGGGATGAACACAGCTGAAAATAATATGATTTTATGTAAAGCCTAATCCATGAGCAGTAACTTTTTAAAATATAAAGTCATTTTCTATATGAATGTGTAATTTCTTTGAACAACATTATACTGTATATTTTGAGTAGTTTTTGTATGCCTGAATCCAGGAGTATTCACTTTTTATAATAACTGTACTTCTGAAGGGTTCTAGGAAAAAATAGACTTTTATAAATCATATTTACAGTGCCTTGAGGAGGTGAATTCTTTTGTAAGGCCAAGGTAGCCTCTCCTCTGGCTGGTTTTGCAAATCTTAGTTTTAGGTAGGAAGTTCAGATGCAAGCTGAAAGTGAAAAATACCTATGCCTGCACACCAGAGGAACAATGTACTTAAAGAGTAGTATGGATGTTGGATAAATTCTGCCTTGATAGTAGGTTAATGTTTAACTAAACAATTTCCCCTTTTCTCTGGAAACAGAAGGAACCAACTTCCTTTTCATGTCTGGTTGTCTCTTTTGTCCCAATCTAAAAACTCCCTTACTCAGACACCTGCTTCCTTTAGTGCTTACTTAGTGCCTCGTCTTTCTGGTGCGATATGTCTGGGTTTTATTTTCTGTTACAGCTTTCAAAGAACTACAGGAAGTGGTTGCAGAGCAAAGCAGGATCCTGAGACTGTAGGGAGGCTTACCCTGCAGTAACGGTCTGGGGGTGACCCAAGCAGTATCAGTTCCAGGCAAACCCTGAAATGTGATCCACTTGCAGCTCAGCTCAGCCCAACTCAACTCAGCTCTCCAGTTACTTGATGGGGGTTTTATTCATCCATCTGAAGAGAGTAACACAGGCCTCAGATACCCTCTACCATAGGGAGAGGGGGGGCTTGTTTTCCAGTAGCATCAATTAAAAGAAAAAGTTTGAGCCAGGTGTAGTGGTGCACACCTGTAATCCCAGTCCTTGGGAGGATGACACAGGAGGATCGCAGGCTCAAGACCAGCCTCAGAACTTAGCCAGACCCTGTTTCAAAATAAAAAGTAAAATAGGGCTGGGGATATATCTCAGAGGTAAAATGCCTCTGGGCTCAATCCCCAGTAACACATATATGTGCCCCTCCCCCACGGAAAGAAATAGGAAGAAAGAAAGATAGGTAGAAGAAAAGGAAGAAAGGAAAAGAAACAAACAGAGACAAAAAACAAACAAACAAAAAAACCCACCTGTTTGGGCCAACCCTCTCCGCCCCCTTCCTCCTACTTGTTGAGGCACAGTAGGGACCCGGGATGCTCACGTGCAGTAGACATTGCTTATTGCTTGGGTGTGAGCACTTGCTGGGTTCTCTCTGGGGTCTCTGCTTGCCTCCCTTCCCCCAAATGTTCTTGTATTTGTTTAAAAGTCCCCTTCAGATTAGATCAGGTTGGTCCATGCTTGGGAAGGTTCTTTGCCTTTTCACCTCACCTTCAGGTGAAAAACGAGACTGACATAATTATGGAGTTCTGTTTCTCCTTTAATAAAGGACAGTCTGGGATGTGATTCCAAGAAAAAGGTGCTTTAAGGGATAATGTCTCAGAGAAGGGGGAACTGGGCAGAATTATCCCTTGTCATGAAGGATGCCCCGTCTTAGGCGTTCCTGGGAGGCTGGGGGTTATGGGGGAAGTGGCCTTGGCGATGGTGCCACTGAAGTGTTTACGTGTTGATGAAATATCCTACATGGACATCTACAGCACTTAAGGAGGATGAGAGGAACACGTTTCCCTCTGCTGTGCATTGTGGTTTGTCCTTTCAAATGGGTGGAGAAGTGGTGTTGAAACTTGCTGGAGAACTTGCCAGACTTCCTTGAGAATCTGAAATACTCATTTGGAGAACAATTTCCTCCATACCCTTTTAAGATTCTCTCTCTCTCTCTGGAAATTATGACTGAGTATTTCGTATTCCATTGGGTGTTGGAGGAGGAAGTCTTCCCAGTACGGTAATATAATTTCCTCATTTTCAGAGATGAGAACACTGAGGCCCAGAGAAGTAGGGGAAGTCACTCTAGATCCCACTGTGAGTTTGCATGTACTGCTCAGGCACTGTCTATTTACCTGGGAACCATCTCAAGATGACGCGTTCTGAGGCCTGGGAAGAGAATGCTTGGGTCCCTCCTTCCTGGTGCTCCAGCTCCCACTCACCTGGGCTTTGCTCAGGGAGGCCCTCCTGCAGCAGGTCCCCCAAGCTGCCCCTGTGCTTCCCAGGGAGCATTAGTCACAGGCTCTTGCCTCAAGGGTCCTGATTCATTTCTAGCCAGGATTACATCAGGGTGCATGTTTCTCTTTGTGAGAGATGCTATGTCACATGTGAGGGTGTTTTTCCAGAGCTTCCCCACCCCAAGCTATGACTGAAAAATAAAGGAGATGAGAGAGAGAGAGAGAGAGAGAGAGAGAGAGAGAGAGAGAGAGAGAGAGAGAGAAAGAGAGAGAAAGAGAGAGAGAGAGAGAGATCCAATATCCACTTGGGGCTTCTTACAGACTAGAGGTCCCGTCCTCTTAAAGATGATAAATGCTACTGTAGGAGACATTAAGAATTAAAATCATGATTGCATTAGGCATTTGCTTTGCTTTCCTCTGATCCTTACTAGCATTCTGAGCTAGTGAATAAAGTGGAAGTAGCATTTTAACTGGCCCCTTGCAAAAGTGGTCGGGCAGGGTACTCATGCGCGTTAGGAAAGTGCATTGAGATCTTGAGATAAAAGGTTCCGAATGAGGGAAAGGGTATTGTTATTATTTTGAACTTTCAGAGTGGTTCTCTTTTTGCATATTTATGATATTAATATAATCTTAATAGAAGGTTTAATGTGCAAGTTGCTAAGCACATAGCCTAGTGGAAAAAATATAAAGTATACAACTATTGCAATGATAAGGCAGTTTTCTGCTACATTTAATTATGGTGTGTGTGTGTGTGTATGTGTGTTACTAGGGATGGAACCCAGGGGCATTCTACCTCTGGGATATACCCCCAGCCCTATTTTAATTTTGATTTGAAACAGGGCCTCATAAAATTGCTGAGGGCCTCCCTAATTTGTTGAGACTAGCTTTGAACCTGTGATCCTCTTGTCTCAGCCTCCCATGTACTGAGATTACAGGCATGTGTCACTATGCATGGCTTCATTATCTCTTTCTTACATGGAAGGACTTGAAGAAATCTTAAAGGTAAGTTGGAAAAGTTTCAAAAATGAAATAGTTTAATTTTGAGACTGTTTCAAGTAAAGACCAAATAATATTGACCTTTAAAAAATAAACTAATTGAGCCGGGCGTGGTGGCGCATGCTTGTAATCCCAGCATTCGGGAGGCTGAGACCAGAGGATCCGGGTTCGCGGCCAGCCTCAGCTACCTAGTGAGGCCCTCCGCAACTTAGTGAGACTCGGTTTCAAAATAAAGAATCAAAAATAGGGCTGGGGGTGTAGCTCAGAGGTAGAATGCCCCTGAGCTCAATCCCCGGTACCGCAAAAAAAGAAAAATAATAATAATAATAATAAACTAATTAAGGCCAGATTGAAAAAAAAATCACAACTGTGTGATATCTATTACTATCAGGGAAATTAATGTTGAAATGGACAAGATTGAAGACTGAAACAGATATGTTCTTAAAAACAATGTGTGAAGAAGCAAAAGTCTTAAGGTGAAAGCTTCAGTGAAATGAACCTGAAGTTGATCTAAACTTATTTTAGCTTTAGGCTCTGACGTAGTTATGCACTACATACAACTCACAGGAGGTTGAGCACCATTCCTTCTTAAATAGCTGAACATGTGCTTGGCACTGTAGATTATGCTTTATCAGTTAAGAAGAAACAAAGATAAGGCCCATGGTGGCCACTGGATTGCAGTTCTATTATATAAGCTGTTTCCCTGACATGTAAGTCTGTTTCACATAACCATGTGAATTGGGTCTGCTGCATATTTATAACCTCCTGCTTTTTCTGGGTCCTCACTGCAGTACATAAGCCTCAGCCTCTCTTTCCGGAGAGAATATAATACATTTTCACCATTCCTACTGTGAACATCTCACACTTGGCTTATAATATTACTCACGCTCAGTAATATCCTACTACTACTACTACTGACTAAAATTTATTGCACACTTTCTGCTGAATGTTGTACTAAATGCACACATACATGACTTGTGTAAATCTCACAATACCATGGGGCGTTATTATTGAAATTTTGCAAATTAGGAAATCTAGGCTTAGAAAGTTTAAGTAATTTGTCGGTGGCCACATGTTCTAGAAGAACAAATTGAGCACTGCAATCCAACCCCGTATTTGCTCAGCAAAAATCTGACTATACCTCAATGGCTCTACCACAACTATAAATATTTGGAACTGTGTCTTTGGCTCTGTAGATCATCTATCAGTTCATAAGAAATGAGGAGTGAACAAGAAACCAGTAGAGGAAGAGGGATTGAAAAAATTCAGTACAGGGAGTGGTGATTGAGTGAATCTCCTGAAAAGAGGTTTGCGAATTTCCTAACTTGCAAAATTTCAATAAATAGTGCCTATCCCATAGTGTTACTGTGAGATTTAGATCAGCCATGCGAGCACTTAGCATACTGCTTGGTATACAGTAAATGTATGGTAAACATTACTTATTATTATTAGTAGTATTCTTTTAATTCAGAGAAGGACAGACTGTCAAACAGAAACTCAGCTTCTTAGTCACCACCCCAGAAAATGTAGCAGTCACACCCTGTCTTTGTTTCATCCCTCCTACCCCCTCACTGTAGTCGTGTGTGCTCCCATCTCTGCAGGAAGCTCACCCATTAGTCACCCCTCCCTTTACCTGCTGCTTTCAATAGCTCTTTCTCTATTGGTTTCTGGTTCTCAGTACATAAACATATCTGATTCTCTTCCATCTTAAAAATATATATGTACGACTTTTCCCTGACCTACAGTGTTCCAGCTACCTGCACCTGTCTTTTACACACACACACACACACACACACACACACACACACACACACACACACACGGTGCGCCTCGTTGATAATCATTGCCTCTACTTCCTCATCTCTCATTTGTTACTCAATTTAGCTCAACTTTACTTCCACCCCATCTCTTCCCAGGAAATGCTCTCACTAAGATCATTTAGCATCATTTAAACTCTATATCCTGTCGCCTTTTTGTCAGGGCTCGTATGACTTGGACAGTAGGGCAAATGCTTCCATCACCCTCGCCTCTTCTCTCTCACATTCCACATCTGGTCCCACAGCAGATGATGCCAGCTCTACTTCGCAAGTCCACTCACAGGTTAACTACTTCTCGCCTTCTCAACGCCACCTGGTCCTGGTTACTATTGCTTCTCACCTGGACCATCGCAAGGATTTCTCAGCCAGAATCCACGTACCTGCCCTCACTCTCCTGCACTTTGTTACTGACCCACAGCCAAAGTTTAATGCTTAATTGGACCAAGATGTTTCTCTCCTCAGCACCCTCCAGTGACTTCCTCTCTGACTCAGAGTTAAAGTCAAAGTTTTTAGTATAATCCCATTAAGGTTTAGATAGGGAATGTCCCCGAGAAAAGCTCATGTGTTGGCAATGCAGAAATGCTGAGAGGTGAAGTAATTGAATCAGGACCCTAACCTGATGGATTAATAATTTGAACTGACCTGCTGGGTGGTAACTGTAGGCAGATAGAGTGGCTGGAGGAGGTGGGTCACTGCCAGGCAGGGCCTTGGTGACGATGTCTACTCCTGATCCCTTCCTCTCTCGTTCCTGCTTCCTGGCTGTCCTGAGCAGCTTTCTTCCAGCATGCCCGGCTGCCACGACGTTTCTGCCTTGGAGTCCGTCAACCATGGACTGAGCCCCTGAAACTGTAAGCCAAATAAACCTTTCTTCCTCTGAGTTGTTCTTGTGAGATATTTTTGTCACAGCAATGAAAAGCTAATACAAACTCAAAAGGCCCTCGGTCCTTCTCTTGTATCTGTTTGTTCTCATCTTCTATTATTCCTTTACTCCCTTCCTCCCCTCTCCAGATCCAAAACTAGTTTGAGACAAGAGAGGCACCTTGGGTGCAAAATTTAAGAAGAAACACGCTCTCAGGTTCATGTGACAATTAACAATGTCTTAAATTCCTCTCTGAAAGCTTGCCTGGCTTATGTTATCTCCTTTTCCTTCAACTTCTCCCACTCTCATCTTAGAAGTATAATTATAGTATAATTATGGTATATGGTCTGGTCAGCATTCTTGCAGCTACAATATAAAAGATCAACCCCATAACTCAGAGGATAGGGGATTTATTTTTTTAGGGTTTGGGGTTCAGTCCATGTGAGGCCTGCCTCAGGGCATGGCAGCAGGAAGCAGAGAGAAGGAGAGCACATGGGCTGTGTTTGCATCATGGAGGCTGGAAGCAAGAGAGTGAGCAGAGAGAGGAGAAACCAAAATATAATCCCCAAGGCCGCATCCCCAGGGACCCACCTCTAACCACGCTGTACCAGCCACCCAGGTACCACCCAGGTAAATCCACTGCAATGGATTTATCCACTGCTGGGATTACAGCCCTCAAGACTCAGTTATATAAACTCCAAACTCCAATTTATGAGCGCATCAGGGGCCATTGTATATCTCACCATAACAGTGTAATAGTCAAATTTTTGCTGGGCAAATATAGAATTAGACTGCTTGAGTTTAATTTTTTTCTTCTAGAACATGTGGCCATAAACAAGTTACTTAAACTTTCTATGTCTCAATTTCCTAATTTGCAATTTTTCAATATTAATGCTTACCCCGTGGCGTTGTGAGATTAAGCCATGTCAATATTTAGTAAATGTTTTCCATAGAGTAAGTGCCCAATAAATATTAGTTATTATTAGCAGTATTAGTATTTACTCCTGCATGTATCCTTTAAAGCCCACCATCCTCTCTGTTAAATCATTTGAGTTTTTTTTTTTTTTCAGAACAACTGCAAAATAATAATAATTTCTGGTGCAAAACTCAGTAATTTTGTCTCTAAAGGTAAAGAAGAAAGTGGAATATTGTCTTTCTTTGAAGAAAAGTATAAAAAGTCACATTTTTGCCAAGAAGCTTGAGGGACAAAGTTAATTAAAACATTATTCCTGCAAAGAAAAAGAAACATGACATTAAAAAAAATCCTCTGTCAAATCGCATATTGTGTTCACATAAGATCAATGACAAATGAAATGAATGAGAAATTGTAATCACATGTGCGAAGACTTGCAGACGTTTTCTTTGCATATCAGTGTGTTGTATGTTAGTATATGTGTGGTATATACATATAAGAGTGAAAGGTTTGATGACTCTAAGTTTTATTTTTCTAAATAAAATCTCCATGCTACTGGGATAGAAAGAGTCTATTCAGTTAACAATTACTTACTGATTCATACTGTGAGGTACAGTATTGGGAGAGATACTTATAGAACACTAGCTATGGGCTCAGCAAGGAAGTAGAGTTTCTTCTTACCTTCAATACTGTCTTCAGGTTTTATCATGGCCATCTCTATCTTTTCACCCAGCTTCCAGCTCCCTATCTAACCAGAGTCAGAACTCTAAATCATTTTGTATTATTCAGCTTTGTGTTTCTGTAACAAATACCCAAGACAATCTGCTTATAAAGATAAAAGGTTTACTTTGGTTTGCAGTCAATGGTTCATTGATTCTGCTGCTTTGGGCCTGTGGCAGGTAGTGCCAGGTGGAGCAAGCTGTTCACCTCATGTCAGCCAGAAAGTGAAAGAGGAGAAGAGATCTGAGTCCCACAGTTTCCCTTGAAGACACATCCCCATGCCCTAAAACCTCCCACGAGGCTTCACCTCTTACAGGTTTCTACCTCCTCTCAGTAGTGCCCAGCTGAGGACCAAGCTTTAAAACATATGTCTGCGGGCCATTTTAGAACCAAATTTAGCACCATCTCATTGCCCTCTCTTATATTTTTACAATCTTATTGCCATGACATTATTTTGTTTTTTGTTACCTTCTGCCTTTTTTCTCCACAATACACATTCCATGAGAACATGAGTCTTATTTGTCCTTAGAAATTACAATAGTACCTGATGCTTGAGAACATTTGGTCAATGTTTTCTGAATCAAAGAAGTTGCTCCTGCATACCAAAATGCATGTAACCATTTCAGAACAACTAGTGATCAGCAGTGTGCTCCCTTAGCTTGCTTTTGTATAGAAGGAAATAGTTAAAATTGATGAATGTTATGAAATCGTGGCCATGGTGCTATGATTTCTGGATGCTGTGGAAAAGAAAAAGACTAGTTTTCCCTAAAAATATTCACTGGATATCAAGCACAGGATGCTTATATAAGTGTTCAAGTGAGTGGAAAAATGGAATAAGGTCTTCAAAACTTAATGAACTAGTATAAGCAAGTACAAGGAGGGAACAGCAAGGTGAACATCGTAGGGCCACCATTCAGCTTCAGAAGGAGTTGATTTGCCACAGTAGCTTCAGATTTAAAAAAAAAAAAAAGCCATAAAATAGTTTATAATCAAATACCTTATAAATCTCTCCTAGATATCATTAACTTCCCCCACTCTTTTGGAATTTACCACTGTGGCAGAAGATTAGTGACCACTAAATATTTGCTAGGTTGGGATGGAAGTTTTGGCCCATGAGCTGTGAATTCAGAGCACTTCTGGATCAAGGCATTAAGAGCACGAGTCACCCTCCTACTTCTCTGCTGAGGAGCATTGCAGAGGCCACATGTCCCAGTGTTAAGCTATAAGAGTCATTTGACTCACATCAAACTCACATCAGATGAGCAAGAAATGTGTCTTTTAAAGCCACTGGGACTTTGGGATGTGTTTATTGCCACATCATAGCTTATCCTATCTGACAAACATAGAAATTATTGTGCTTAATTTGGTATTTATGATTACTATCTGGTTTTATTTTTATTTTTTATTTATTTATTTATTTATTTTGCGGTACTGGGGATTGAACTCAGGGGCATTCTACCTCCGAGCTACACCCCCAGCCCTATTTTTTTTTATTCTTTATTTTGAAACCGAGTCTCACTAAGTTGCGGAGTGCCTCACTAGGTAGCTGAGGCTGGTCACGAACCCGGATCCTCCGGTCTCAGCCTCCCAGATGCTGGGATTACAAGCATGCGCCACCACGCCCGGCTTGTTTTTAATAATATTAAAACATATAATTGACAAATAATATACAGGTTATTATAATAATGGACAGTGCCTGTAATCCCAGTACTTGAGAGGCTGAGACAGGAGGATCCCAGGTTCGTGGCCAGCTTCAGCTACTTAGTGAAGCCTTTTGCAGCTTAGTGAGATCTGTTTTAAAATAAAGAATAAAAAATAGGGCTGGGGGTGTAGCTTGGAGGTAGAATGTCCCTGGGTCCCATCCCTGGTACCACCCCCCCCAAAAAAAGAAAAAAGAAACAAATGCTATTATACTGTAATTTAATTGTGTAACTTTTTCTCTCCACATAGGTTTTTGGAAATTTATCCATGTTGATACTTGAAGGCTTAGGATAATTTATTACATTTTTTTTTTCTGGTACTGGGGATCAAACCCAGGGGCATTCTACCTCTGAGGTACATCCCCAGCCCTATTTATTTTATATTCCTTATTTTGAAACAAGGTCTGACTAAGTTGTGAAGGGCCTCACTAAGTAGCTAAGGCTGGTTGCAAACCTGAGATCCTCCTGTCTCAGCCTCCCAAACACTAGGATTATAAGTGTGCGGTACCACGCCAGGATTATTACAGTTTATTTAACCATTCTCCTATTGATAGATAGTTAAGAAGTTTTGTTTTTTTTGTTATAAGCAACACTGAAATGAATAGTTCATGTCTCCTGCTACACAAGGTGGGAATTCCTGTAGCATTTATAACTACAAGAGGAAGTGCTGAATTCAAGGATAAGTGCAATTTCAACTTTACTAGGGACTGTAAAATTCCAGTAAATATCATATTTATTTTTAAAGTAGCACATTGAAATTATGTATCACTATATATGTTCAATATTCGGAAGAGATTGAACTTAATACAACAGGGTAAAAAAAAAAAAAAGGAACTGCATGGTTTTTAATGTTAAAGATAAGTTCTTAGGTATTCATTAGCTGACCAACCTGTGGGGTGATTGGCTTAATTACTGAACTTTTTCATCTTATCAAACATGTGACTTTCCTATCTTGTTTGAAAAATAAATTAATTATATATCCTTGCACATATTTAGAAAACACATGAAAAAGAGCCTAAGAGAAAAATAACAAATGCATACAGGAGGTAAATGCAACCGAAAGAGGACTGAGGCTCTCTTTGTCATTAATTTCTTATTTCAAACATTCAAACTTTTTTTTAATTTTTGAGGGTGGTATGCTTGTCAAACTAGCTTCTGATGGAATACTGATGGCGCATCTCATCAAGACACTCTCCAAAATCTTTGGGCCCATCATTGTTCTGACTCTCCTGACCTGACTGAGCCATCAAGCATTCAGTGCGATTCTCAACGACCTGTAATTCTGAGTTAAGGATGTTCTTGCTTAATTCAATTAAAGAGTAATATGCAAGACTAGACCAAAGTTAAAGGTGCAAATATTACCACCCCTCTCATTGACCTGTAACAATTATTATCATTGTCAACTTAAAAGAATCTGTTCAGTTTTCTTATTTATAAATTATAGTATTTTAAAGCTTAAATTGGTTGCCTACCTGTGTGCTAAACTCAGGTAAAATTGTCTGTATGATAAGAGTTTGAGAAATTCAACCTCAGCGACAGGATGTCTAAGGAATCATCAGTGCCAATGGCTTTAAGCATTTCCCTGTGGCCATGTCACCTAAATAAAAATGTCCAGATGCCTCCACTCTAGAGCTCTCTGATGATCTCATTCCTAAGTATCAACATAAACTTGGCACATCATTATCCAGCTCTGATAACTTTTCAAACTAAGAAAGTCCAAGCTGGGCATGGTGGCACATACCTGTAATACCTTAGTACTTGGAAGGCTGAGACAGGAAGATCCCAGATTAGAACTCAGCCTCTGAAAGTTAGCAAGAGCCTGTTTCAAAAGAAGGAGAGGAGGCGGACTAGGGATGTAGCTCAGAGGTAAGATGGCCCTGGGTTCAATCCCCAGTACTACCACTACAAAACCCAAATAAACACACAAACAGCAACAATGACAACAACAAAAACTTGGACAGTCCAAAGTTTATCTCATCTTTCATTCCAAATAAAATTTTTCCCTCTTCAGGCAAATGCTCCAGTTAATGGAAGTACCATGTAGCTAGTGACAAAACTCAGAAATTTTAGGTCACTTTTCTCCTTACAGGTTACTTTCCTTTCTGAAACCATCTCCTTTCATTCCTTCTACTGCCATGGCCACTGGTACTGCCACAGCTCTGATTCAGGCCCTCATTGTCTCCTGCCTGGACTATTGCAGTGGTCTAGTCTACCTGTCTGCCTTCCAGTCCCCATCCATCCATCATTGTTATTATTTCCCCAAGAAACTTTTTTAAAAATGCATATATCTCTAGTTGACTCTTTAAAATCCTTCTGTTGCTCCCCATTTCCTTCCAGGTAAAGTTAAGGCATCTTTTCCCAGGTCCTGCATAATCTGATATTTTCCTACTTCTCATTTCCTAATATTTTCTGGCTAGACAAAGGTGCAGGATACTCACAAAACACCCTATAACTCCCTGAACCACCATGCTTTCTCCGATACTTATCTCTACATTTGGAAGATGGTCTATCCTTCAAGGTTGTGTGCAAATGGGACTTTCAGGGCTCTCTGCCCACATCAGTCACCATACATTCACTCCTACTGAACTGAAAGATCTGGAGAGAGGGAGTCATGCCTCACTTAGCGACAGGGATAAGTTCTGAGAAATTTGTGATTAGGTGATTTCACCCTTGTGCAAATACCATGGAGCATACTTGTGCAAACCTAGAGGTCAATCAGTTGACGTAGTTTCTCCATGCCATCAAGAGACAAGGTAAACACAAGATGTGTGAGATTACTGCTGGCGTAACATGACATACTGATTTATAGTAAAATTTTTTACAAGTGGGAGCACACTCCAAAATAATGTTAAAAATTATAGCACTGGAAATGTACAGACCAGTAACAGCCATTTATTATCATCAAGGAAGTGCTGCACATAACTTTTTGTGCTATACTTTCATGCAATTGTCATCTCAGCAGGATTGTTTATGCCAGCATCACCGTAAATATGCCAGTCATGCATTATTAGGATGGCTATGATGTCACTAAGTGATAGGAATTCCTTTTAGCTCTGTTATAATCTATGGGGCCACTGTCAAATATGTGGCCCATTGTTGACTTAAATGTGTTATGTAGCACATGGCTATATGTTTCCGTCAGCATTCTTGTAGTTATAATCTAACAGGTTGACCACGTAACTTAGAGGAAAGAAGATTTTTTTTCTTTATTTTCTTATGGTTTCCATTGCAGTCCATGTGAGGTCAGGGCCCATGGATCTCAAGCATGGTGGTGTGAGGCTGAGAGGGAGAGCACATGGGCTGCGCCCCTCACATCATGGGAGCCAGAAGCAAGAGAGAGAGCAGGGGGAGGAGGAATCCTTTATATAATCCCCAAGGCCACATCCCCAGGGACCCACCTCCGGCCACACCCTACAGACCTGGGTCACCACTGGTGAATTTATCCACTGCTGGAATTACAACCCTCAAGACTCAATTATATCAACGCCAAACACCAATTTATAAGCTCTTCAAGGGGGCCATTCTGCATCTAACCATAACATTATATTTGTGTCATCTTTCTCCAGAGCCTAGGAGTAAGCTTGCCATAAGTCACGAAGCTTGTGGGTAGCAGCTGGGACCTGCTACAGATGGGTATCCAGCAGGCAGAGAAGGGAGTGTGGCTTGCTTTCTTTTTCCCTACTACTCTGCCATATTGCTGACTTTGCTTTCTGATGGTTTGAATATTGAAGCTCAAGGCGGGACTTAGTAAACATGTTTCACACCTTCTCTTTCTCTTCTGGACACTTCCATGGCTTCCTTGGAGACATCGCTGTACTCTCTTCCCTGGGGTTCCCTTAACATAAGTGAATGGATGCCTACAATGGAAAGTGCATGGGAACCCCCACTTTGGCCTGATCACCTGGCTCGAATATGAACCCCAAGCCCATCTCATTCCCTGCCCTATCAATTCATTTGGGGGCCAGCTTGGACCCACGATGAATCATGCTTTGGGATCCTGCCCTGCTGCCTCACAAACCCCATCCAATAAGTAGCAACCTTCTCTTACACTATTGGTGTGGGCACCACTGATCTTGACATCTGAACAGAAATTCCTGTGGGGTCCATCCTTTGCGGGGGAGGGAAAGGAGTGACCATTGATGCAGCAAACAGGGGAATGGAAATATTTATTTTCTCCAATACTGTATGACATTCCAGTTCTCTTGTGTTTGCTGTTTGTATGTCATTTTGCATATTTTTTCTATCCTTTTACTTTCAACCTATGTCATTCAATCTATCTAATGTATATCTCCTATAAACAACAACATATAGCTGGATCTTGTGTGTTAATTTACTCAATCTAGGAATCCCTTTCTTTTAATTGGATTATTTAGTTTAGTTACATTTAATGTTATCATTGATATGATTACATTTACATTGTCATTTTGATTATTTATTTTCTATATATCTCACACCATTTTTCTCCCTAATTCTTTTTTCTTCTTTTTCTTTAAATAAACTTTGTTTTAAAGATTTTTTTAAATTGGTGCATTGTAATCATACATCTTGATGCAGTTCAGGGTGATAGAGGCACACATGCACACAGCACTCCTTGAGCCCTCCCCCAGTTCCCTCCCCACTCCCTCCCTCTCCCCACCTTCCTGTGCTCAGCACAGTGATTGGCTTTGATAAGTTTGTGTATGTATATCACCTCTATTAAGTGTTTCCCTCTTCAGGTCTTCCTCATTAGGTCCTCTCCTTCATGCCACTAAGATTTCTCCTCCTTTGTCTGGAGTTCCTGATATGTCCTAGTTTCTCCTTAGCTTCTGCCTATAAGGGAGAACATCTGCCCTTTCACTTTTTGTGACTGACTAATCTCACTTAGCATAATATCCTCCAGTTCCATCCATTTCTCTGCAAATAACATAATTTTATTCATCTTAATGGCTGAGTAGAATTCCATTCTGTGTATATCCCATAATTTTGTAATCCATTCATCTGTTGTTGGACATTTTGGCTGGTTCCATAGTTCAGCAATTATGAATTGTGCAGCTATAAACATAAATATGCATGCATTACTATGGTAGTTTGGTTTTAAGTGGTGCACACTTGTAATCCCAGTACTTGGGAGGCTGAGACAGGAAGACTGCAGGTTTGAGGACAGATTCAACAGTGAGACTCTCGTCAATCTTGTGAGACTCTGTTTCAAACTAAACATAAAATAGGACTGAGAGTGTAGCTTGGAGGTAGAATGCCTTTGGGCTCAATCCTCAGTAACACACACACATACACACACACACACACACACACACACACACACACGAGTTTTGTTTTAATTCTTTTGAGTAGATACCCACGAGTGGTATACCTGGGTCATTAAGTAGGTTCATTCCCATTATTCTGAGGACCCTCCACACTGTTTTACAAAATGGTTGCAATAATTTGCAATCCAACCAACAATGTATCAGAGTTCCAACTTCTCCACATCCTCTCCAGCACTTATTGTTTGTGTTTTTAATGATTGCCATTCTAATTGGTGTTAGGTCAAATCTCAGGGTAGTTTTGATTTGCATCTCTCTGTTAATGATATTGAGCATTTTTTCATATATTTATTAGTCATTTGTATTTCTTCTTTAGTGAAGTATCTATTTAGTTCACTTGCCCCACCCCCCTTTTTTTTATACTGAGGATGGAATCCAGAGGCATTCTACCCTCAGCCCAATTTTATATCTTATTTGGAAACAGGGTCTCACTAGGGTGCTGAGAGCCTTCCCAAGTACTGGGATTACAAGCATGTGCACCATGCCCAGCTTGACTTGTCCATTTTTTTTTATTGGGTTATTTGTTTTTTTGGCCATGAATTTCTTGAGTTCTTTGTATATTCTAGATATTAGTCCTCTATCAGAGAGTTAACTGGCAAAGATCTTCTCCCATTCTGATAGCTCTCTTTTGAGGTTCTTGATAGTTTCCTTTGCTGCACAGATGCTCTTTAGTTTAACACAATCCAATGTATTAATCCTCATTTTAATTTCTTGTGACTTTCGGGTCTTATTGAGGAAGTTTTTACCCGGCCTATAGTTGGAGTGTTGGTCTTATGCCCTCTTCAAGTAACTGCAAAGTCTCTAGTCTAATTTCCAGGTCTTTTATACATCTTGAATTCACTCTTATTCAGGGTGAGAAAGTGGGGTTTATTTTTATTTTCTGCATATGTATAACCAGTTTTGCCAACACCATTTGTTGAAAAATCTTTTTTTCCAGTGTATTTTTTTTGGCCCCTTTGTAAAAAATTCAATTGGTTGTAAGTGTGTGGATTTGTTTCTGAGTCTTCTATTCTGCTCCATTGGTCCATGTGGCTGCTTTTGTGCCAATACCATGCTGTTTTTATTACTATGACTCTGTAGTATAGTTTGAAGTCAGGTATTGTGATACTTCCTGCATGGTTCTTATTCCTAAGAGGTATTTTGGCTATTCTGGGTCTTTTGTTGTTCCACATGAATATAAGAACTGAGCTTTCTAGATTCTTTGAAGACTACTAAAAAATGTTTTAGAGCTACAGAAAAATTGAGAAAGTATTAGAATGCTCATAAATCCTGCCTCCAATTTTTCATATTATTAACATTTTGCATTAGTATGGTACATTTTTCACAATTTAAAAACCAGTATTGTTACATTATCATTAACTTCTTTTCAGGGTTCACTCAGATTTCCTTAGCTTTTTTAAAAATGTGGCAAAATGTACATAATATAAAATTTACTATTTTAACCATTTTTAAGCACAAAATTGTCATTTTTGCAGCCATTGCTACCCCCATCTCCAAAACTTTTTCATCTTCCCCTCTGATACTCTACCAACTAAACACTAATTCCCCATTTCCCCCTCTTTTTGGTCCCTGGCAACCACCATTCTATTTTGTTCTGTTTTCTGTGACTATTTAGATACTTCATATGAGTGGAATTCTACAATGCAACATTTGTCTTTTTATGTCTGACTTATTTTTCTTAGCATACTTTCTTCAAGGTTCATTCATGTTGTAGCATATGTCAGAATTTCCCTCCCGTTTAAGGCGAAATAATATTCCATTGTATGTACATAACATCTTTTTGCTTGTCTATTCACTCATCAATTGATATTTGGGTTGTTTCCATCTTTTTGCTATTGTAAACAATGCTGCTATGAACATCAGTATACAATATCTGCTCAAGTCCTTGCTTTCAATTCTTTTGAGCATATACCCAAGATTTCCTTAGTTTTTAGCTATAATAATAATAATTATTAATTATTTGTGGTACTGGGTATTTAACCCAGGGCCATTCTATCTCTGAGCTATACCCCCAGACCTATTTAATTTTTTTTTTTTTAATTTGGAAATAGGGTCTTGCTAAGTTGCCAAGGGTCTCACTAAGTTGCTGAGGCTGGCCTCAAACCTGTAATTCTCCTGTCTCTGATTCCCAAGTACTGGGATTACAGGTGTGTGCCACCACGGTTGGCTTTTACTTAATTTTTGCTGTTGTTCCAGGATCATACCCACAATACAGTCTATCTAGTTTGCATGTCTCTTTAAGTTTCTCTTTTATGACAATTTCTCAGATTTTCCCTATTTTTGCTGACTGTGACAGTTTCAAGATCAAGGAGAATAGCTCAAGTACTCTCTAAGCTCCTCCTGTAAGGGACTTAGTCTAATGTTTCTCATGTTTAGACTGGCGTTACTGGGTTTAGAGGAGGCCACAGAGTCAAGTCCCATTTTCATCATAGCAGATGAAAGGTACACAGACTCAGCACAGGTTATCACTGTTGATCTTGACCCTGATTACTTGGCTGAGAAGTCTTGGCTTTTTCCACCACCGATTTGCTCCACTCTCCCCCTCCCCCACCCTCCACATAGCACTTTTTGGAAGCAAGTCACTACGGAGTGGGGATTAAGGATCTCCTTATTAAGGACTATCTATCACACATTCTTTGAAATTATCCTGCCAGGAGATTTCTCCCTTCTCCTCCACATATTAATTTATTCAACTATTGCTTTATATCAGTATGGGCTCATGGGTATCTGTTTTATACTGTGGGTTATAATCCTGTGCTACTTTATTTATGTTGTTGCTCAGATTGCTCCGGCCTCAGCTGTTGTGAGCTTTGGTGGTTGGCTCCTGTGTCCCTTTGACACACCCCTATCAATGGCAGGGTTTTGTTTGTTTTTAGCATTTTCTTACATTCTGGCACTACCAGCTGCTTCAGGCTCATCTTGTATATTTTCTGCCCTGTTCCAAGATGAGTCATTTCTCCAAGAGATCTTGGTTCTTTCTTAGGGAATGGTATGAAGAACCAAGATCTGGAAGCTATGTGTGCTCCATTTTGCAGGGGCTTTGCATAGCTCACATTTTTTTTTTTTTTATTATTGCAACTGGAAATTTTGATGCTATATTATGGCCACTCTGGATACTGATTCCCTTTCTTCCTCTGCCTCCAGGAGCGGTGGTGATTTTGCTATTTGTTTAGTGACTTAACTGAACTAATCTCGTCATGTCCATTTTCCCACAGTGTGCAGCCTCTGGCTGCAGCCCTAGACTGTCCCCTTGTTTTTAGCTCCTAACCTGTCTACCTCATGGTCATCCCTGGTTTGGGATCTGCATGAGATCCTTATTGGTCAAAGATTGTATGTAAGACCCTTATCCAGCTGGTCATGGTGGTGCATACCTGTAATTCTAGTACTTGGGAGGCTGAGATAGGAGGATCAAAAGTTTGAGGGCGAGCTTTAGCAACTTAGAGAAGCCCTTAGCAATGTACTGAGACCTTGTTTAAAAAACAAAATAGCCGAGCGTGGTGGTAGATGTATGTAATCCCAGTACTTGGGAGACTGAGACAAGAAGATAACATACAGGTTGGAGGTCAGCCTCAACAATTTAGTGAGAACTTCAGCAACTTAGTGAGACCCTGTTTCAAAATGAAAAATAAAATAGTGTTGGGGCTGTAGCTCAGATGTAGAATGTCCCTGGGTTCAATCCTCAATACCCCGCCCCCGCTCCTGCACCACATACACCTTTGGACATGTGTGTTACTTAGAGGCTGCTATCAGGGAACGTCTGTTTTTGCATCCATGTTCAGCCAAGGACGAGTAGCTGGCGGGTTCTCCCTCACTCTCAGGGGGATGCAGGCTTGGGCATGCCCCTAATCTTCCAGTTGTCCAGGGGTGAGTGTGATTTTGTTTTTAAGCCTGGCTTCCTAGGAGTCACTCTTGGGCCAAGGTAGCCAGTCAAGTGGGTGCTTGGGCAGAGGTTGTATTTAAGCCCCGGTGCCAGGGAGGATTCCACCCTGTGCTGACTGTGATTCCAGGAAGGCTCTCCCCTGGCTGTTCTCTCTGTGGTCCTCTCTATGAAACTTCTGGCTGCTCTACTGTTTTGCTTGTGCCCTGGAGCTACTTCTTCATTCCTCTCCACCAAGACCTCTCTGGTTTCTGACAACACCCTTAGGCATGGAGTCTTCTACCCTCTCTCCCACTCAGCCCCTCAGGCAGAGCTCTTAGGGCTGCAGCGCCCCTGGGTGGGCCCCATCTGACTCCAGCAGAACTGGGACTTAGACTCCTGCTCTGCAAGTGTGGGCTCTGGGTGGGGAAGGGAGGTGCCGGCCCCTGGTCTTCTCCACTTACCCCTCCCACCTTGGAAGCACTCCTGTGAGTGAGCTGGGATAAGGGTAACCCAGGCCCCATTCATCTCAGTGAGCTGCGGCTGGAGTGGGGGTGGGGAGGGGAGCCCAATCCTTGAGGCCACGCTGGCCTAGAGTAGATCTTCCACACCACTAGCTTGGAGGGGGGACGAGGGACGCTGCGGGTGATGGTGATGTGCATCTCCCAGGGCAAACCTGTACCCCCACATGGGTCCCTGTGGCGGAGAGGAAGCCCTGTCTTCTCTGCTGCTCAGACTTGGAATTCAGCCTCTGTAACATGCACTTGGTGTGCGGGGGGAGGAGGGGGCTGAAGGGGAAGGTCATGGCTGAGATGCCATAGATTTGCTGCTCATACAAAATTCAGTAGATTATGCTGAAGGAACATTTCTCCGTTTGCTCTATGCCCATAGGACAATTTCCAGAGACTTTAAATGGTTTATTTTTATTTTTACAATTTTCACCAGTCATATTGCTGCTCTGCCAGGGAGAGAGTTCGGCAGAGGTCCCAGCCCTCCTGTTTTAATAATTTTTTTTGCATCCCCGTTATGTTCCCTACCCCCAATGCTGAGGACTGTCTTCCAAGATACGATGTTGTTGATGCCACCACTTACTTGGTGTGGAGTTGAGCTGGAGAATCAATGAGAATGTAAGGCCCTTTGGGAGGATCAAGGAAAGAGCTGGGATGGCCGGTGTTTCCTTCTGTGACCCCTATGACTCAGCTTGATGACCATTATCCAGGCCTTCTTCCTTCTTCTTCTTCATTCTGGTATTCTAGGGATATTAATAAAGCCTTCTGATGTTTCTTCTGGAGTTTAATGTGGTATAAGCATCCAGTAACATCTGCTCATTGCAAGGAGAGAGAATGCATTGTAATTGCAGCACAAAGAATTTGGGCTAAATGTGAAGAGATAGTTCCTGATCACTAACATCAGTCCAAGAGGACTTTTTCAAGTGTAAGTCCTACCGACCACTCTCTTCTTTCAGCCCTCCAATGGCTGCCCGAGGCAAGTAGAGCAGAGTCTAGTCTCCTAACAGAGACTGTCATTGCACTCTGTCTGTCTCTGGTCATGCTCCATTGCTTGGGCTCACTTTGTGTCTTTCAAGCCTTCCAGGCTTGTGCTTGTCCCAGAACCTTTCTTTGCATTACCTGTGTCTTGTGTGTAGAAACCGTGGCTCACTCCAGTCAATGGTCTCAACTCCAAGGTTCCCTTCTTAGAGATACCTTCCTGGACTGCAACATCTAAAAGTAGGTCCCCTGTACCCCAGGCTTTATTGTTCTCTATTCGTTATTAGCTATCTCTACTCTCTACTAGAGTGTAGCTTCTGTGCAGCAGAAATCTTGATTTTCTTATATTATTTGCTCTTTTCTAGGTACCTAAAATGGTGCTTGTCATCCAGTGTGAGTTTAATAAATCCAAAGCATTAAAAGAAACAGTGAAACTGTGG
>PVLC010015322.1:27343-37808 GCA_004027655.1 Graphiurus murinus | reverse complement strand
TTTTTTTGCGGTACTGGGGATTGAACTCAGGGGCATTCTACCTCCGAGCTAAACCCCCAGCCCTATTTTTTATTCTTTATTTTGAAACCAGGTCTCACTAAGTTGCAGAGTGCCTCACTAGGTAGCTGAGGCTGGCCGCGAACCCGGATCCTCCGGTCTCAGCCTCCCGAATGCTGGGATTACAAGCGTGCGCCACCACTCCCGGCTCGCATTGTGGTTTTTAAGAAAAAGAAATTAGGATTTTATTCCACTGATTTTTTTTCTTTTTTTAAAGATACCACCAATTAAAATTATAAAACTGTATAACAGCAACAAAGATATTATTAAAATGAATATAGTTAAGCTCAACAAAAGGAAGGTTTCAACAAGGTTTACTACATATTCCTCTTAAGAAATCATATTCTTTCTTTCTCTGTTCTCTGTTTGTTTGTTTTGCAGTACTGGGGAACCTTGTACAGGCTAGGCAAGTGCGCTATCACTGAGCTACAGGAATCATATTCTTTATACTGATTACTTGTAGACAGAGGGTCTTATTGGAAAGTTAAATGTGCCAACAACTTGGCAAAAATCATCTAGTTGAAATATTTCATTTTCGCCGGGCGTGGTGGCGCACATTTGTAATCCTGGTACTTGGGAGGCTGAGATAGAAGGATCACAGGTTCAAGGACAGCCTCAGCAAGTAGTGAGACTCTCATCAACCTAGTGAGATCCTGTTTCCAAATAAGAAATAAAATCGGGCTGGGGGTATTGCTTGAAGGAAGATTGCCTCTGAGTTCAATCCCCAGTACCACCAAAAAATAAAAATAAATAAAATAGGTACTAGGGATTGAACCCAGGGATATTCTACCCCTGAGCTATACCCCCAAGCCCTATTTTATTTTTTTGAAACAGGGTCTCAATAAGTTGCAGAGGGCCTCACTAAATTGCTGAGGCTGGTCTAGAATTTGTGAACCTTCTGTCTCCATCTCCCATGTACTAGGATTATAGGCATATGCCAATGCCATGCCCAGTTTTTCTCTAGATACTTAAACGAATTTTTTTTTTTTTAAAACTCAGGGGCATTCTACCTCCGAGCTACACCCCCAGCCCTATTTTTTATTCTTTATTTGAAACCAAGTCTCATTGAGTTGCAGAGTGCCTCACTAGGTAGCTGAGGCTGGCCGCGAACCTGGATCCTCCGGTCTCAGCCTCCCGAATGCTGGGATTACAAGCGTGCGCCACCACGCCCGGCTTCTTAAACGAATTTTTTAAGTGACCACTTTATTATATCTAATTTTATCTTAAAACAAGAGTCATCTCAGGAGCCAGGCGTGGTGGCGCACGCTTGTAATCCCAGCATTTGGGAGGCTGAGTCCGGAGGACCGGGGTTCGTGGCCAACCTCAGCTATCTAGTGAGGCCCTCTAAAACTTAGCGAGACTCTGTTTCAAAATAAAGAATAAAAAATAGGACTGAGGGTGTAGCTCGGAGGTAGAATGCCCCTGAGTTCAATCCCCAGTACTGCAAAAAAATAAAATAAAATAAAAATAAACAAGAGTCACGCTGGGCACAATGGTGCCTGCCTGTAATCCCAGTACTTGGGAGGCTGAGTCAGGAGGATCGCAGATTTGAGGTCAGTCTCAGCAACTTATCAAGACCCTCAGCAATTTAGCAAGACCCTGTTTCAAAATAAAAAGGACTGAGCCAGGCATAGTGGCGCATGCTTGTAATCCCAGTACTTTCGAGGCTGAGACAGGAGGATCACAGGTTTGTGGCCAGCCTCAGCAACTTAATGAGGGCATCTACAACCTATTGAGACCCTGTTTCCAAATAAAAGTATAAAATAGGTCTGGATGTACAGCTTGGAGGTAGAATGCCCCTGGGCTCTATCCCCAGTACCATAAAAAATAAAAAATAAAAAAATGAGAGGAGGGCTAGGAGTGTAGCTCAAAAGTAGAATGCCCCTGGGTTCTATTCCTAGTACCAACAAAACAAAAGAAGAGTCACAACTAAAAGACTTTTTTTTAGCTTAGTGCAGACAAAAAAAAAAATAAAAAAGGAATAATTATTTTTTTACAATATGGCCAAAATTGAAAAAGTGATGGAGAAACACCTGGCTAAAGGAGATACTTATTTCTGATGGAGTTCCTTAGTAAGACTAAATAAAGCATAGCACTGAAAGATAACACAGAGAGAATACCGGAAGTAGGATCCCAGAAGGCAGAAAAGTGGGTCAGAGAGTTCCCCTTAACAATCAGCAGGTGGCACTCTAAACTCAGAATATTGTCATTAACTGAAGTTGAAAGTTTTTCTGCTTGTCAAGAGAAAAAGTCAATCAGTATATAACTCATGGTTCAAATATAAGTGTCACAAGCCGGGTGTGGTGGTGCACACTTGTAATCCCAGCATTCAGGAGGCTGAGACCGGAGGATCCGGGTTCGCGGCCAGCCTCAGCTACCTAGTGAGGCACTCTGCAACTTAGTGAGACTCGGTTTCAAAATAAAGAATAAAAAAATAGGGCTGGGGGTATAGCTCGGAGGTAGAATGCCCCTGAGTTCAATCCTCAGTACCACCAAAAAAAAAAAAAAAAAAAAAAGTGTCACAGAATGTTAGGTATCTGTAAACCATTAGAAAAAAGGATAAGGTAGATGTCCAACTACTGTTGATTTCAGTTTTTAAAGACTCAGTTCATGTTACATTCTGTATAAGGCCTCCTTTAACTTTCCCAGGCTAGATCATTTATTCAAAATGTTGAAACAACACTCACTCTGCCAATAATGGCAATAATGAATTAAAACATATGCCCCTGGTAGGTGTTGTGGTACTTGCTTGTAATCACAGTACTTGGAACGCTGAAATAGGAGGATGCTAGGTTTGCGGCCAGCCTCAAAAATTTTTGAGGCCCTCTACAATTTAATGAGACCCTGTTTCAAAATAAAGAATAAAAAATTGGGCTGTGTGTGTAGCTCAGATGTAGAATGCCCCTGGGTTCAATCATCATACTTCAAAAGAAAAAAAAAAAGTAAATCAGATGCCCCTACTCCTGTAAACAGGTACCTGCAAGACTGTGTGTGTGATAAGGGTTATGACATGGTACCTTGAATATGTGTCTACCTCAGACTTGAAAGGCCATGAAAGGCTGAGTTGATGTCAGCTGCACAAGAGGAGGAAGAGAATGGAAGAAAGGGAGAATGTTTCAGCAAGAATGCAGAGGCATAGAGGCAAGAGTAATCAATCATGGCACATTTGAAAAGTATGGATTTGAAGTTCAGAAGAGAAACAATGTCTGGAGAGAGATTAGGAAGACATTATTGGCAGAGAGGCACAAAATGAGCTGGATGTGATAGCACATGCCTGTAATCCTAGGACTTGGGAGGCTGAGAGAGAAGATTGTAGGCTCAAGATCAACCTCAGCAACTTACTGAGACTCTCAGTAACCTAGCAAGACCCTGTTTCAAACCAAAAAAATAAAATAAAATAAAATAGGGCTGGGGCTTAGCTTGGAGGTAGAATGCCCCTGGGTTCCATCCCTAGTACCACCTCTCCCCTCAAAAAAGGAATCCATAAGCAGGGTGTGGTGGTGCATGCTTGTAATCTCAGTACTTAGGGGCTGAGAGCGGAGGATCTGGGTTAGTGGCCAACCTCAGCTACTTAGTGAGGCCCTCCTTCACAACTTATTGAGACCCTGTTTCAAAATAAAGAATAAAAAAATAGGACTGGGGAGAGGTGTGTGTAGCTCGGAGGTAGAATGCCCCTGGGTTCAATACCCCGTACTGCAAAAACAAAACAAAAAAAAAACAAATGAAGCTACAAAGAACACTCTGGAAAAGAAGAGAGCCTGTGTGAAGTCTCTCTAATATTTAAGAGACAATAGAAGCCGGGCGTGGTGGCACAGGCTTGTTTCTTTTCTTAATTTATTCATTTATTTAATTATTTAATTTTTATTATTTAGCACGGATTTTTTATACATTTCTTGAGTACAACAGGGTTACGTATACATTTACGACATATCAATCATTGTCAGAGCACAATTAGCACCATTTCTTCGTTTTCCACGTATAGCAGACATTCTTAACAGCCTGGTCAAGCAAACTTTCTAGAGTCATAAAACCATAAACCTTTAGAGTCATATATTTACTTTTTAAGAAGTAGGAGGGTCTTTCATCTACGCATCCTAGGAGCAATCACCAGATTTTGAGACGCCAAAGTAGTCATAGCAGAATAATCAGTATAATTACTCATATATGCAGATAGCAACTGCCAGGAGGGAAAGGGTCCAGCTGGGCTCACACAACTCCCCCGTTTTTATTTTAAAATGCACGAAGGACTGTGCCTGTCTTAGGTCGTTTCCTACCACGTGCATAATCTTACCCGTCAGAGGGTCTCGATGAGTCATTCAAGGAGCCCTATCTTAGGTTGATATTGCCCTGAGAAAATTGAACCCATCATTGACTACCAGGCCCTGGCACAGGCTTGTAATCCCAGCATTTGGGAGGCTGAGACAATAGAAAAGGAGCCTGAAAAGCATCAAGCACAAAACTAAAAAGTAAAAGTAAGTGTAGAAGAATAGTATCACAGAAGCATTTTAAAAAGAAGGAAGTAGCCAAAAAGGCGAAATAAGGCAAAGGCTATCTTTTTTTTTTTTTTTTTTTTTTTTCAGTACTGGGGATTGAACTCAGGGGCATTCTACCTTCGAGCTATACCCCCAGCTCTATTTTTTATTCTTTATTTTGAAACCGGGTCTCACTAAGTTTTGGAGTGCCTCACTAGGTAGCTGAGGCTGACCTCGAACCTGGATCCTCCGGTCTCAGTCTCCCAAATGCTGGGATTACAAGCGTGCGCCACCACACCCAGCTGGCAAAGGCTATCTTATGTTCATCAAATTTAGTAGGCTGAGAGTAGGATTGCAGGTTTGAGGTCAGCCACAGCAATTTAGTAAGACCCTCAGCAACCTAGTGAGACACTATTTCCAAATAAAAAAAAAGGGCTGAGGGCATAGCTGGGAGGTAGAATATCCCTGGGTTCAATCCCCAGTACCAAAAAAAAGCATTTAAAATACTTTGCTTCAAACTTCAAACAGTTAAAATTGCAAAGGAAGAAGATGATATAAAAATAAATAAGCATAATTTCTGAATAATAAAGGCCTTATACATTAGATAAAATGAAGTTAAGTAGTAGTGAGTAACTGGTAGGCTACTTTAGCTAGGGTGGGTAGGGAATGTTTGCCTGAGAAGGTAATAACTGAGTTGAGATTTGAGTGATTTGAAGGGGCTGTTCTATGAAAGATTTTGGGAAAGAGTATTTAGACCAGGAGAATAACAAAGAATGACCTTGACGTGTAGGAAGAAAGAAACAACAGTGAGGCTAGGGCATTATGAGTGAGGGACAGAGTGAAGAAAGAAGTCACAGAGTTATGTAGGCTTTGTAGGTCACAGTGAATTTGGATTTTATTCTCAGAGAAATGAGGAGTCTCTGGAGGGTTTTAAGAAGAGGATTGCCATGGCTTGATTTTTGCTGTTGTTTGCAGGACAGGCTGTACAAAGGAAAAAGTGGAGGCAAAGAGACTAAATTAGGCCACTGCAAAAGTCTATAGGGCTGGGGGTGTAGCTCAGTGGTAGAATGCCCCTGGGTTCAATCCCCAGTACCGCAAAAATAAAGAAAGAATAAAAAATAGGACTGGGGGTGGAGCTCAGAGGTAGAATGCCCCTGGGTTCAATTCCCAGTACAAATAAATAAATAAATAAATTGATTTACCTTGCATCAACACCATCAAATACTTTCTGACACTCATTTCCAATGACTTCTTGCTTTAGATAATACAGCATCCTCACACGAAGCAAAACTCTAAAAATAAAGAAAGGATAAATACAAAAAATCAAAAAGATGAATACATTTACTAAAAAAAATTCATCCATGGGGTTAAAGTTAGAAAGAAATTTGTACACAGGTATTTTATAATGAAATAATAATGCAAGATTAAATAAATCTCATTACTGTCAAAATACAAAACGTTTGTCCAAAATATTCAGAATCATTATTTAATATCCTAGTAAGAGATAATGAGTTCATTGGAGACCAGTTCTTTTTGGGGGGGGGGGCGGGGATTGGGGATTGAACCCACAGGCATTCTACATCCAAGCTACGCCCCCAGCCTGATTTTATTTCTTTATTTGGAAACAGTCTCACTAGGTTGCTGAGAGCCTCTCTACAATGCTGAGGCTGGCTCTGGACCTGCAATTCTCCTGTCTTAGCCTCCCAACTACTGGAATGACAAGTGTATGTCACCACACCCAACCTGGAGAATAGTTCTGTTTATCTGTGAAAACAGTGATACAAAAGGTATGATTGCTGAAAGATACCTTGAATAATTAAGATTAGGACTGGTCTTAGAACATGGTCACTTTATACTCTGTTGACCATACTTTAAGATTGCTAATAAATTTAGAAAGGTAAACTTTTAAAGAACTGGGTTAAAATACCCTACTACTTACTTATTGCAGTGGTGTTTTATATGCTTTTTGTAGCCTTCATCTTGAAGTAGCTGCTCAGGATTATATTTTCGAAGCCACTCTGCTTTTTGTATATCAAATGAGCTTGTTTGAGTCTTTACTTTCTTCCCTTTTCGACCCCTGGGTACAGGAGCTGATAGGCCTGTTAAAATGAGAAGTGCATGTGAAAAAAGGAATAATTTGTATGAAAAACAGCAATTAGAAAGATTTTCTCAAGCTGGGCGTGGTGGTGCACACTTGTAATCCCAGCATTTGGGAGGCTGAGACCAGAGGATCCGGGTTCGCGGCCAGCCTCAGCTACCTAGTGAGGCACTCCGCAACTTAGTGAGACCCTGTTTCAAAATAAAGAATAAAAAATAGGGCTGGGGGTATAGCTCGGAGGTAGAATGCCCCTGAGTTCAATCCCCAGTACCGCAAAAAAAAAAAAAAAAAAAAAGATTTTCTCAATGCAAAGAATTTCAGGATACTCAATTATTATTATTACTGTTGTTGTTGTTGTTGTTGTTATTATTATTATTATTATTATTATTATTGTACTGTGGATGGAACCCAGGGGCATTCCACCTCTGAGCTATACCACTAGCCTGATTTTATTCTTTTATTTTTATTTATTTATTATTTATTTATTTTTGCGGTACTGGGGATGGAGCCTGGGGGCATTCTACCTCCAAGCTACAGCCCTAGCCCTATTTTTTATTCTTTATTTTTGAAACAGGGTCTCACTAAGTTGTGGAGGGTCTCACTAAGCAGCTGAGGCTGGCCACGAACCCGGAGCCTCCAGTCTCAGCCTCCCAAATGCTCTGTTCCGCCGGAACTGGAGATGGAACCCAGGGACATTGTACCTGCAAGCTCACCCTTAGCCCTATTTCTTATTCTTTATTTTGGAACAGGGTTTCACTAAGTTGCAGAGTGTCTCATGAGGTTGCTGAGGCTGGCCATGAACCTGAGTTCAGGGCCACATTAAGTTGCTGAGGCTGGCTTCAAACCTGCTATCTTCCTGTCTCAGCCTCCCAAGTACTGGGATTACAAGCGTGCACCACAACACCGGGCTAGAAACTATTAATATATGTAAAACCATCATCTTGACTTGTGATTGGGTCAGTATTATTACTATTAATATTTAGTGTTATTGGGCGTGGTGGCACATGCTTGTAATCCCAGTACTTAGGAGGCTGAGACAGGAAGATAGCAGGTTTGAAGCCAGCCTCAGCAACTTAATGTGGCCCTCTGCAACTTAGTGAGACCCTACTTAAAAATAAAAGAATAGCTGGGCGTGGTGGTGCACGCTGTAATCTCAGTACTTAGGGGGCTGAGACAGGAAGATTGCAGGTTCAAGAATAGCCTCAGCAAGTAGTGAGACTCATTAACCTAGTGAGACCCTGTTTCAAAATAAAGAATAAAAAATAGGACTGAAGCAATTTAGTGAGACCCTGTTTCAAAATAAAGAATTAAAAATAGGGCTGGGGTGTAGCTCAGAGGTAGAATGCCCCTGAGTTCAATCCCCAGTACTGCAAAAAAAAGGACTGAGAGTGTAGCTCAGAAGTAGAATGCCCCTGGGTTCAATCTCCAGTACTGCAGTGGTAAATAGAAGCACTGAGGATTTGTTCATTTCTCCATATAATTTCTAGCTTTTATATTTCAAGACTATTTTGTTAGATGTATATAAACTCATACATGTTATGTATTTATTCCAATGAATACTTTCAATTGTATTTATTTATTTATTATTTTTTGCAGTACTGGGGATGGAACCCAGGGGCATTCTACCTCTGAGCTACACTCCCAACCCTATTTTTTATTCTTTATTTTGAAACAGGGTCTCCTACGTTGCGGAGAGCTTCACTAAGTAGCTGGGGCTGGCCACGAACCTGGATCCTCCAGTCTCAGGCTCCAAGTACTGGGATTACAAACATGTGCCACCACGCCTGGCTTAATACTTTCCATTTTAAATTCTACTTATTCTATGTATTTCAGTACTTTCCACTCTTAATTGGTTGGGAAACTAGACTATATATTTTATTTTAATTAATTAACATTATTTTTATTTTGTTTTTATTTTTTGTGGTACTGGGGATTGAGCCTAGAATATTCTAGCTTTGAGCTACACCCCCAGCCTGATTTTTTAAATTTTGAAACAGGGTCTCACTAGGTTGATGAGAGTCTCACTACTTGCAAAGGCTGTCCTTGAACTTGTGAGCCTCCTATCTCAGCCTCCCAAGTACTGGAATTACAAGCATATGCCACGATGCCCGGCTTTTTTATTTTTATTTTTTTGCAACCCAGGGGCATTCTACCTCCGAGCTACAGCCCTAGTCCTATTTTTTATTTTGAAACAGGGTCTCACTGAGTTGCAGAGAGCCTCACTAAGTAGCTGAGGCTGGCCGCAAACCCGGATTCTCAGGTCTCAGCCTCCCAAGTACTAGGATTACAAGTGTGTGCCACCATACCTGCTCCCAACCCTATTTTTTATTGTTTATTTTGAAACAGGGTCTCACTAAGTTGCTGAAGGCCTCAGTAAGTAGCTGAGGCTGGCTGCAAACCCATGATTCTCCTGTCTCTGCCTTCCAAGTACTGGAATTACAAATGTGCGCCATCATACCAGGCTAAACTACATAATTTAAAATATACAAAGCCAGGGGTCGTGGTGCACGCGTGTAATCCCAGTACTTGGGAGGCTGAAACCAGAGGATCCTGGTTTGAGGCCAGCCTCAGCTACTTAGTGAGGCCCTCTGCAACTTAGTGAGACCCTGTTTCAAAATAAAGAATAAAAAATAGGATGGGGGGGGAGGTAGCTCAGAGGTAGAATGCCCCTGGGTTCAATCCCCAGTACTGCAAAAACAAAAACAAACAAAAACTTTTCCTAGTAAATAGATACTCTGACATAATTTTTTTGTGTGTGTAGTACTGGGGATTGTACCCAGGGGTGTTCTACCTCTGACCTACACCTCCATTCCCTTTTATTTATTTTTTTGTTTTGAAACAGCATCTCACTAGGTTGCCGTGGATGTCTTCAAACCTATGATTCCCCTGTCTTAGTGTCCAAAGTACTGTTATTATAGGTGTACATCACCATACCCGGTTTATAATCTTTTTATATGATTTTTTTTCCACTCCATTACATGCTCCTTTATACTTTACAGGAGGTTTGTTTGAGCTCTTACTGGTTTTGTAGCACCTTATTCTTTCAAAGTCACAGCAATGTATCTGAAATATCTTTACAGAAATTAATGATAGTTAAAAAAAAAACTTGTCCTTGCTGGGCATGATGGCACATGCCTATAATCTCAGTAATTGGGAGGATTAGCCAGGAGAACCTCAGGTTAAACAACTTAACGAGACCCTCAGCAACTTAGCAAAACCCTGTTTGAAAATAAAAAAGGCTGGAGGTACACACACACACGCGCACACACACACGCACGCATCATCATCATCCTTCCCTTTATAATATTTAAGTGCATTTTAATGGTTTTAGTCTTTATTTTTTCATGTTTGAGACTTTTCCTCAGATGTCTAATAAACTAGTCTTCTTTGCTCTTTTTACTTTTTTGGTACTGATGGTTGAATTCAGAGGTATTCTACCTCTGAGCTACACTCACAGCCTGATTTTACTTTTTATTTTGAAACAGGGTCTTACTAAATTTTTTGCTGAGGCTTGCCTCAAACCTGTGATTCTCCTGTCTCAGCTTCCCAAGTACTGGGATTAGAGAAATGCGCCACCACATCCAGCTATGTTTTCTCTTAATTAAGAATGGTAGCTGGGAGCCGGGCGTGGTGGCGCATGCTTGTAATCCCAGCATTCGGGAGGCTGAGACCGGAGGATCCGGGTGCGCGGCCAGCCTCAGCTACCTAGTGAGGCACTCCGCAACTTAGTGAGACTCGGTTTCAAAATAAAGAATAAAAAATAGGGCTGGGGGTAGAACGCCCCAAGTTCAATCCCTAGTATCGCAAAAAAAAAAAAAAAAAAAAAAAAAAAAAAAAA